>CM065421.1:44565589-44740291 GCA_033060865.1 Dorcus hopei
CTTGAAGACTTTCGGCGTCAAATTTGGCACAAATTCATTTCACGACAAGTAGGCCAAAACTGCAGAACATGAAATCTTAATTCAAAAACTTTTGGTCCATTATACATATTGTAAACTCAATCCGGGGACATACTGTATAATTATATTAGGTTGTTCGGAAAAAAATGTCGTTTTCTTTTTAATTCGGAATGTTTATATCCATAAGTAGATAAATTTTGATTGAACTCTATAATCACCATTTGCATCAGTGACCTTTTGCCATCTTCCTGCTAGCAGTTGTATACCACGATAATATCACCCAACTTTTCTGGAATCAAAAAAATTCTAAACATAATACGACATTTTTTTCCGAACAACCTAATATTATAATAAACAAATAAACATTTTATTTTAATAAATGTTAAAAATTGACAAAATGTACCTGACAACGTATGAAACCAATTCGTTATTAATTTATCGTTATGTCTGATAATATTTACATCAAGGAAACTTAGTGAATTGTTAATTTCTTTTTCTACATTAAATTGTAATCTATTACGAACAGAGTTAAATCTACTTCAAACTAAATCTACATTATCTGAAGGCAAAATCAATAAAATATCATCTACGTAACGAAAATATAAAGTTAAATTGAAAGGTAAAGATTTAATGACACTTTTTTCTAGTTCCTGCATGACAATTTCAACTAAAGCAGGAGATAAAGGAGAACCCATTGCTGTACCTAAAATCTATTTAGAAAATTTAGGCATTGAAGGCAAAATAAGATGTATCAAAACGTAAAGTAACAATTTCTAAAAATTTTCTTTGGAAATGCTTGTAAAATCTTCAATTTCTATCCACCTATCAATGCTTTTTAAAGCTAACTCTTTTGAAATGTTAGTAAACAAAGAAACAACATTTATTTGGTATATCCATGTGTCTTAATTTTTCTACAAGTTCAAAGGAATTTTTTATAAAGTATTCTGATTTACTAGTAATTTGAGTAATAATTTTTGAAACAAATTTTGGTAGGAAATGTAAAGAAGAACCAACAGTGGAAACTATTGGACGAAGAGGTGTATTAGGTTTGTGAATTTTTGGAATGCAGTATAATTTAGGAAAGGTGGCCTATGTTGTACTTTAAGAGATTTAGCAATATTATTACTAATTTCAACAGATGTTTCTAACTTAGTAATAATATTGAAAGTTTTACGCTGGCAATTTTCTGTGGGATCATGATTTAATTTTACGTATGTAATATTAGCAGATAGAATGGTTTGAACTTTTGAAAAATAGTCATTTTTGTCGATTAAAATAGTAAGATTGCTTTTGTCTGCCACTGTGACAATAATGTTAAGATTTTCTTTAAGAACTTTTTTACAGGACCAAAGATTTAAAAGTGCTATCAATATTCCTAATGTAATTTAGAAATTAGAGCAAATTTTATTTCTTATTTGTATTTTGGAAACTGAATCTAAGGAATTTGTACCAAACTCTAAGCTACTTAAAATGTTTAGAAAACCTACTTGTTTCTTATTAAAATAGGGCAATGAACATTTTTTTTCCAAAGCAAAAATATGTTTTAAATTTAACAAAATCTCAGTTTTAGTATAATTTTGGTCAAATTTTATGTAAAAGTTCTTATCTGTAATAGAAATAAGATTATCTAACTTTTTAATCTGTGTCGATCGAATTCTATTAAACGTCCTTTCATTTTTTTGCTTCTCAAAATTTAGAAAATTATTTAATGGGAAATTATATAGAAAATTATTTAATTGTCCTAAAGTATAATCTAATTGCCACATTAATTTGGTAAGAATTTTGAGAGTTATTGCAATTTCATATGAAAGAATTACATGTATTAGCGAAATCCGATACATATCTGTCAATTTTGTGACATGACGTATCATATGCTCTCTTTAACGGATCAATTATATGACGAGGGAATACACCTTCTTTTCTACATTTAAGCAAAAAGAGCTTACGATTTTTTATTTTGGTAATTTTGATTAAAGTTTTCAAATAAATTTTGCACAATACCTTATTTTGATGCTCGTAATGAGCCTCCACAAAGTTGCAAAATCCTATGTTTCTGATATCCATAATTAAAGTAGGTTCTTGTCTGATGAAAATTGTATCACAAATTCTTTAAACGGACACAGAAAATGCGCACTATCACTTAACGTTTCGCTGTCGTTTATATGTTGTCACTTCTGACGAAGCTGTCAAACTATAACGAAACGTTAAGTGATAGTGTGCATTTTCAGCGTCCGTTTAAAGAATTTGTGATTCAATTTTCATCGGACAAGAATTTATTTTAATTATGGATATCAGAAACATAGGATTTTGCAATTTTGTGGAAGCTCACTGCGAGCATCAAAATAAGATACCTACTGCGCGAAATTTATTCTAAAACTTTAATTAAAATTACCAAAATAAAAAATCGTAAGCTCTTTTTGCTTAAATGTGGAAAAGAAAGTGTATTCCCTCGTCATATAATTGATCCGTTAAAGAGAGCGCGTGATACTTTAATTTTTAATCAAATGAATTGAATTTTTACACAAATGTGTTTGAAACCTTGCCAATTCATATTATTAAAAATCAACAACGTAGTCCTTTAGTTTCATGGGTAAATAAATAATTATTGAATCTCCCCTCCTAACAAAAATTAATTTTCTTTTTGAGAATCCTCAGATTTACTCCAAAAATAATTTGTACTTGTGACGTAATGAGTGTTCACTTGGAAGGTTCATCAAGTTGCTTTTAATATTTTGTTAAAAAAAGGGATTGAAGGGGTGGCTTTTTAAACCGTGTAGCGATTTTGGTTAAAAATGGAACAACTGTTGCATCTCTGATCTTCGTTACTTCATCTGTTCCTGCGTTGTGAGTATTTTTAAACGAGCGGGATTACGTTCATAATTTGTAACATTGACTGAGTCAAGGAATAAATATACTATTTATTTTCATGTTAGAGGAAGTCTGCACATAGATAATAGAGCCAAATTTTTCAATAATTCAATGTTTTTGACGTCAGAATTGAGATGTTTTGCAAAGTAATTTGCCGCAACCTTGCAGCTCGTTATTCTTAATTTCCGGTATAGTTTATTTACCGGGGGTATTGTAAATAGAAACTCGGATAAATATGTAGTTATTTTTAAATAAATGTGTTTTCGTTGTTTAACAAAAACAATTTATTGTAATTTTTTTGGCCATCGATCTTACCGGTTTCCTACAAAAATGGAAATGACGCCGGTTACGACGGAAGTAGTCACGTACGACAAATATTGCCGTCGCAATTAGCGATGCGGCTGCGGAATATTTAGATTTTCGTGAAGGGGGACGCGTTCGGAATCGAATACGACCGTTGTTGCATTTCGTATCCTGGCGCCGCGATGAATGCCCGTCACGCGCGCAGATAGCGCACTTTTTTAAATTTCATAACTACGCTTGTAACCGCCGATAATGCTCCGGACAAAATGCACCGGCGCCGATTCAGAACACGTTCGATTCTGGCTTCGCGCTCTGAATTTCAGCCGGGGCCCAACCGGAAACGCTAACAACCGGAATTTCTTCTTCGTCTTCAGCCCGCGGCGAGCTTAAGTCCCACTAACAACGCGATCGTAATTAAATTAACAATCGTGGTAACCGGGCGTATTTGCTCTTTCTCGTGCGAACGCAAAGGTTAATTGCGCAAGGCGGCCACTATTACATGACTTAACTGTTCGGAGATTGAACTAGAAACTACTCCGTTGTCTTACTTGCCGACGTCGTTATGGAACTGGTTAATTGCTTTTCGCTTTTAATTGTCGTCGTTTCGTGTTTCGAATGAAGCAATCGATGTAATTGTTTACGTTTATGAGGCGAGAGACCCGATGTTGTCTTTATTAAAGTCTCACATAATATGAATTGAAAGTTTCTAAATTGGTTTAATTTCTTTATACTGAGCGCAAGAGAATGAATAAAAAACATTTTCTTTTTGGGAAATATGAATACCTGTACGTTGACATAAACCGAACCAGACTCTTCCTGAAATCTAAAGAATAATAAATAATTCAGTCAACTTGATTCTTACATTCTGTTGTATTGCGTTGATGCTTACATAATTCCCAGCCTGAAGTACCAATTATTAGCATTCGCTGTATTTTAAATAAACAAGTTCAACGTAACTCTGTCGTTTTTATTAGTGGAAGACAAAACTACGGCCGTCGCTCCCGACGCAAAATAGAACATCAGACTGCGAACGGTGACACATGTGCGTTTTCCCGTTGAAATAATTAATCCTCGGTCGCAGGACGGCAGTATATTTAGCGCACATATTGTGCTTGGTTTGGCACACGCGAATTGCATCGCTCGGATTTACGGTTATGGAACAGATAACAGTGACCCTTTTTATGTGGTGACGGCAATCTCTCTGATTTTATGTGCGCGTCTAATGGTTCGGCAACCATAAATCGGACTTTCATTTGTTCGAGGTCATGTTCTTCAAGAAATGTTTTATGATGTACTAAGATGAGTACATACTGGAACATGAACGCGAATGAGGCATACTCAGACCACATCATCATCGTGCTAATAAATGATATATGTATACAGAGCATTTTAAAAATAAATTTGAACCACATTAACAAACGTTCACTACAGTGATTTAAAAATATTACAACAAATGTTCGAAGTGACGTCCATTATTAGTGAGGCACAAGCGAGCACGGCGAAGAAGCGTTCGCATTAGCATGTCGCGATTAACACGAATACTGTCGGCGGCATTTGAATACTGACTAATTAAGTCATTTAGGGCCGGTACTTTCATCACTGATTAACTTTAATCTTCGGTTTATTTCCATAGAAACAATTGTCTTTACAATTGTAGACACGGGAATAAACCAAAGGTTAAAGTTAACCATTGATGAAAGTATCGACCCTTAATGTGTTTATGGGAACGGCATACACTATTTGCTTCATGAGGTCCCACAAAAAAAAATCACAGGCATTTAGATTAGAAAACAGGACAGGCCACCACCTAAGTCCGTTTCGGCCAATCCATTTTTCTGGAAAATGTTTGTCGAGCCAGGTTCTAACTGCGTGCTGGAGCTCCATTGTGCCTAAACCGCTAATTATGCACGCGCCCTTTGGTTCAACCGAATATCTCAACCACTCTCCAAATCCTAAACTGTTGTTAGCAAATGATACAGAGCACTAGGTAACTAGTGTCACAACTAGTGTTATTGTCTTCTGACCTCTGAAAAAGTCACACCCCATGCTGATTCATAGAACTGTAAAAACTTGCAGTGCGGTTTTTTTCATTCCAATACGACTCACGTAATAAATATCTCCTTCTTTTTGACCTGTCTTAATTCACAGGCGCACTATTAATTCTTGTCGGACTTTCAACAGTATTTGATACATTTTATGAAAATAAAAATGATTATGGATTTTTTACATATAAACACCGATTCACACTAGATTTTACCTAGAGTATCCATCGATGTTGTAACGAAGGCATTTAATAGTCTGAGGAAATCTTGTTATCTATGACTTACCGTAAATAGAACGAGGTAATTCGTTGACTCGCGTGGTCGTACAAGTATTCATAAACTATAAAATACAAATACTCAGTGTTATAAGCAAACAACAACTGATAAACTTCTTGAACCTGCACTTTGTACCTATATGTATACGTGCATACCTGCAACTTACCATTTTGTGGTTTCATATTAGCAATGCGATCGTTGCGATAAGGTCTCATCTTTATGGCAAATTTCTTGATAAGAACAAACATAAACTCAAATTGCAACAGGCTTGCAACTGCTACTACCGGAGCAACATGATGAGAATTTTATGGACGTTTGAATGGTTAAGCCATTCAAAGACTTTAAGTTTCACCACGGTAACGTTCAAATCTGTCATCGATTTGTTGCCTTAGATCTTAAAGCGACATGGGTGCCAGGTCACAACGACCTGAATATCAATCTGTCTCCGACTTTATTATGTCAATTGTTGAGCAAAATTGAAGTGTAAATCTTTCCTAATTAAACATTAGTTAACTTCATATGTGAAGATTTATTTTTAATGGTTTAATTTCTAAATAAAATAAAATAAATTACGTTGACGCGTTTGGTTACGACAGTTCAAGAACGTACTTGATCTGTTTTGATGGTGAAATTGGGGTAATAATGCTGTTAAATATTTACGTTTTTAAAAGTTGATTGATTGAGTAAAAATAGAAATTGAACGTTCTCATTTTTAGGAAATTTCAGTAAGTAATAATTCCGTGAGATAATGCCGGGGCCTTCACTCACAATGAGTGTTCGAAGTTTTTCATCTCATGTACAAACGTGCCGGGCTTCACCATGAATTAAAACCATATCCACAATTTCACTATTTGAAAATCCTGCCATATTTGTAACATTAGTTTAAGTGCAACCGTATCAGCATACGTGCGGGTTAAAACTGAACGGGTGAACGCTCGATTACATACCAACGGATTAATCGTTGACGAAGGATTTTTCCACGGACGTTGTAAAAATAAGACGGGGACCGTTAAATTCTTTACCCTTGCGCAAAAAAAAGACGTTTAATACCTCTAAAATTTATTAATAACTTGTTATACAAAAATTAATTTTCACCCAAATTTTCATTAGTTGCATTTTTTTGTATGAAATTACGAAACATCCTATAATTATAAAAATGTATTATAGTAAACGATTGGATACACAAATGACATTGGTGATATTTACATGACATTAACCGTTCGAAAATTTTATGACACACCGGGCACAATCTCCACCATTCAGATCGCCTAATGGTGTTGTTCTTGCATGATTCAATAATTAGTTACAAATGTACGTAGCGAATCAGACTCGGAATCAGAGTACAGATAATTATACTTAGGCAAGTTAAGAATGCATAATAGTGTGTGACTACAATATTATCAAATTTTATTTTTATTTTAAAGTCGATAAGCATTCATTGCTAAAACAAAATGATTTTTTACCAATGAAAAATTATTCTTATCACATGGCT
The DNA here is from genome assembly GCA_033060865.1 of Dorcus hopei. Lineage (NCBI taxonomy): Eukaryota > Metazoa > Arthropoda > Insecta > Coleoptera > Lucanidae > Dorcus > Dorcus hopei. The sequence continues at coordinate 44,572,589 of CM065421.1, forward strand.
TTATCCTTTACATTGATAAGATTAAGATAGCTCACTCATAGTATTATGCAGCAGATGTATAAAAAAGTAAATAGAGTCAGACTCACGTTGTTTTTCAAATAATTTAGGTAGTTATAGCTTCCTGTACCTCTACTCGTAAAGCTAATAAAAATCGGGAGAAACTAAATAAATGGTGTTGCACTACTAATTAATTTTAATTTCTTGAAAATTATTTTTTATACCATTAAAAATCGAATAAGTTACACCAGCTTTCTTAGAAATTCCGCTATTTTATAAATTAACCCATAATTATATGTGTAGTTTTCTTAGAAATTTTTATGACTCGTTTCTAATTTCGTAATTATGTTTTTATTTTTAGCTTGTTTGAAAAATTTCGTAAATGACACTTTATATAAACTTCTTTCACACGAACCAGACTTGCAGTTTTGATTTACATATTTACCTTGACACGAATAGGTATTTATTTATACTGATGCGTTATAGAACATAACATAAACCTGAACGTTCGATTGCATTATAATGACATACATCGGCGTAAATATGCATTTTTTTTTAATATCTTGCCTGCAGGCACATTTGCTGAACGCCACACAATTTTCTCACCTAAAAATAGAATCTTTGTCACTGCTATAATGTCGTAATACATCAAATGATTACTATTGTACTGATTAAAAAAAAATTCCATTCATTTTCAGATTTTCTCTAGGACTTACAGTAGGACTTTCGGGATAACATAATTTAAAACCTTCTCGTTTTTAATTACCGCTTTTATAAGAACACTCACAAAGGCATTGTAAGAAGAGCAGAATTAGACGAAAAAAAAACATGATGACCAATCAATTACAAGTAGTGATAAAAGCTATAGAACGTCTGGACAAGGAGGCACAGAAATTTGGTTTGGAAATAAATGAGGAAAAAACAAAATACATGAGGATAAGAAAAGAACCATCTAAAAACAATCAATTTGGAAGAAGTCGTTTGCTTTAATTACCCAGGGGTGACAATAGGAAGTTCGGAAAAGGACAAGAGTAAAAGAAAGAGTTTTAAAAGGCAATCGAACTTATGGAAGGAGCAGAACACTGTTAAAGAGCAAAATACTAAGCAAGAAGACCAAAGTAAAAATCTATAAGACAAAAAAAAAGAACAAAAGGATCTAAAGCAATGGAACGAAAAATAATGAGATATACTAGGATCAAACATAACAAGAGGCGGAGAAGTAAGACCGAAGAGAAACAATGAGATGGGAGAGGAGCTCGGGGGAGAAAATACACAACGGTTACAATGGTCAGGACACATAATGAGAGGGAAACCAACAGAAATTATCAGGAAGATAACACAGTGGATCCTAATTTGGCCCAGAAGTTGAGGAACGCCCTGGAAGAAGACACAAAAGCAATGGGAGTAAAAGATTGACGCTCAAAATGCAGATATAAAAGAGAATGGAGGAAAATCACGTAGGAAGGCAGGACCCATAACAAAGTTTAAAGAAAAACAAGACCAAGAGTATTAATCCACGTCAAGAAATGGATTTTAGAAAGCTTAAGCTTAACCATAATCCAGCAGGATTGTAAAGGCTTAATGATGATAAGAAGAGTCAATATTCTGAGTTGCGTTTATATTCATTTGCATTGTACGATAACATAACATTTCATTCACTTTTGGCGTAATAAATCAATATGTAGGAAAGGCAACTTTGTGATCTTACGCCTGGAAATAATATCCCTTTCAATTTGAACAAACTTTGCAGGATTTGCGCAGCCCTGTGCGGCTTCGACTGCTTACGATATTAAGAAAGCAAGCACCGCGAAAATTTAGCATAACCGGCGAAATTTTGACGAATTAACGAGCCCTCGCCCCGTCGACTTTCAATTTCGTAAAGAATGCGCGTTAATTGCACGCCGCTCGTTTGTAATGTCTCATTATTTGGGCAAAAGCGGGCCGGCGTCGGGGCGCCGTTTCCTTCTTCTGGGCGCTAAGCGGAATCAATTACGTCAAAAACTTTTTCCGACTCGCCTGCACTCGGTGACCTTTGAGGAGGAGAGTTCCGGGTAGCATTCCGCAAACCCCTCGGCCGGTTTACATTGCCCTAAAGACGGCTGGTATTTCAATGTTTTTCATATTAAATGTGTTCCGCAGAAGTTGTTACATAAAAGGATTCGTTATGATGTTTACTAACTTTCTTTGATGGCGTTGTTAGAGTACAAGAACGTTCGTTGTGTTGTACGCGATACTTTAATGTGTGTTTTCAGTTTCCAGTATAAAATTAGGAATAAAAAATTACATCATGAAAGCTGCTCTGAATACGAGTTTCACAAAAATAATTACCTCTACAAAATATGTATGTGAATCTAAATTAACACTTAAACTGAAGACAATATGGTCTTATACAATTCGGTATGCAACTATTAATTGTTCATTGGTAATATAATTTAAATTTTATTCTGGGTATACAGAATTTTATCCAATTATGGCTAACTATTAAATCATTCATGAAAAATTATTGTCGAAAAGAAGTCTCGAGTCACTATAATTTATAGTGACTCGAGGCTTCTTTTCGACAATAATTTTTCATAATTTAAATAGTCACTAATATCATGGATAATCCTTTGGTATGAAATCATTATTTTTAATTTCAATCGAAAAAGCAAGAGTCTTCAATTGATTGAAGATGAAACTCTTGACCATAAAGATATTTGTGAAAATGTTCTATTGCTTTCACCACAAGAGGAAGCTCTTTTCTGGACAAAACTAAACTAGCATAACACATTCTTCTCCGTCTTGAACTTGCGATATCACGCATCCAATCCCATGGGTGCTACCCTTACGTTAACAACCTTGGCAATGTCCAATATTCCAAAAATCATACTCCACTTTTTCTGTCTTGCAAGCTGACCTTCTGAATTTTTAAACTGAAGCAACCACTTCAATGCTGCCTGGTCTGATCGAAGATGAAACTCTTGACCATAAAGGTATTTGTAAAAATGTTCTGTTGTTTTCACCGCAACAAGAAGCTCTTTTCTGGTAACACATTCTTCTCCGTCTTGAACTTGCGATATCACATTTTCAATCCCGTGGATACCTCCCTTACGTCAACGATCTTGGCAATATTCAATGTCCCAAAAATCATACTCCATCTTTCTATCTTGCAAGCTGAGCTTCTGAATGTTTTAACTGAAGCAACACCACTTCACTGCTGCGTGGTCTGATCGAAGATGAAACTCTCAATGATAACACATTCTTCTCCGTCTTGAACTTGCGATATCAAGCTTTCAATTCCGTGGATACCACCCTTACGTCAACGACCTTGGCAATATTCAATGTTCCAAAAATCATACTCCATCTTTCTATCTTGCAAGCTGAGCTTCTGAATTTTTAAACTGAAGCAACCATTTCAATGCTGCGTAATCTGATCGAAGATGAAACTCTTGACCATAAAGATACATATTTGTGAAAATGTTCTATTGTTTTCATCACAACAAGAAGCTCTTTCCTGGACGAAACTGAAGTAGCCGATAACACATTCTTCTCCGTCTCGAACTTGCGATATCATGCTTTCAATTCCGTGGGTGCTACCCTCACGTCAGTGATGACGTAGCCCTCTGATCGTAGGTAGGACAGTATTGGTGCAGACACTAATTTGATCCTTCATGTTTTCAAAAGCTTCTTGACATTTTTCACTCTAGATAAATGTGGTTTCTTTGTCTTCAGGGCGCATGCCGACTCGCTTATAGCCAGTTTCAAATGTAAGGTGGAAAACTATTTCTCACTGTATGGGGTATATGTATATTGTGTCATCGATTTGAGCTAGGGGATAACTATCCTTCTTCGTAACATCATTTAGGCCCAGTTTTACAATCATGGAATAAGGACGGAATAACTGTTCGCCGAATATCCTTCAATGTTCCTGTATATCTACGTCACACCTACGTCACGTTATTCTAAGGTCCGGTCTTTTCATCTCCAATTAACTTTATCCAGCGATTAATTATCATCGTAACGCTTGTGATCACAATTGTTATTAACTGTCAGGTAAAATTAACTTGAGATGAAAAGATCGGGCCTAAGAATAATGCTTATCCAACGATTGCAAAATCGGGCCTTAGCCATCTATAATCCACACAAAAATGTGTATTGCCGTGTTTCTTAGCTGCAAGTACAACTTGGATTTGTAGTGGTTCTATGACATCTTTGCCCTGCATCTTCTTGATAAACTTGTCGGCTCCTTCTCTTTTAGCCAATGGCAATCATCGTGTGAGTATTAAGTCACGATTCATCATCACGATTCTGTGCTGGTTTTATTGTCACGATGTCATTATCTGGGAAAATAAGTAAATTTAAATTCGTTTCGTAATTATTGCAATTATGTGCATTTCAAAATTATGCGGGATCAGCACCCATTGACGATTAGTAGGACAAGCCGCGGTACACATGCTCGCATTCCACTTACGTAGAAATGCAAGCTCTGCAGAATGTAAGCGTGTTGTTTACATGTGCCAATTAAGATCGAGGCAATTAGAACGTTTTAAGAAAACAAATTTGGCAAGGGTCAATTGATGCTGACACCTTTAGAACTTGGTACTTTGGACCGAACCCCCAGCCACCAGAGCGAAGGAACCAATTGTGACGTAGATTTAAGAAATGTATAAAAGATTGACCCGCAGGTATTAGAGAGCATTAAGTATTAGTTAGTTGATTAGATAGTCAAGTGATAGTCGTGAAGTAATTAGTGTGAAACCAAGGGCGCGTAAACAAAGCCAGGCGAATGGACTCTACGAGCCAGGGCTGGCCGGTCGGGCAAGGCCCTCCCCCTAAGTTAAAGTAATGTAAAATTTAAATTAAAATTTAAAAGAAGTCTAGATTAAATAAGTTCGTTAAGTTTAAAGATAGGTGGTTTCAACAATCTTGATCTACGTTCCAGAATTAATTTTCATGCACATGATGATTAATAATACCAATGTCAATGTGTATGTTTCAAATTTTTGTGTAATCACTTAATCAGTTAAAATAAATTAAAAATTTACGCTGCGGTATTTTTTGTACTGTAAATTTTTATGGTTACTAGTCCCAGGAAAATGTGATCTTGATATACCTACAGATTGGAATTTCATACATATCATCATGACACAAGCATAGCTTATTTTTTTTTGAAACAATTATTAATTCATTGGCCATATTTTAAATCAAATCAAATCCATTTAGAAGAAATTCAAAGGTATCAACTATCAAAGGAAATGAGCAAGCCTTCGGCATGCGGTGTTTTGTATGCTGTAGAATAATTTTATCAGAATTAAAATTAAAAAAAAAATAAATAAAATACTGTTTTACTTTTGATATGTTAAATTGAAACACGTAAAATTGCTTTCCTGCAAATACAATACACCCGCGTTTATACAAAATAACTCGACCAAACCAAAAGTGACTTTTGCAACAACGATGCAGCAAACAATACAAATGTATGCATGTTAATAGAAATTAATTGCAAGCATTGATTATAAAAGTTTGTATGCAAATGTACACTGTATTACGAATTGGAAACAATTTTCAAAAGGTGCATAATATGATTGAATATGTTGTTGTATAAGTTTTCTCTGAATTGCTTTATTAAATAATAAGAATGTGCAACGTTAAAAGTAGTATTTACAGTTGGTTCTTGTCCGATGAAATTTGTATCACAAAATCTTCTAAGCGGACACTAAATCGCGCAACTATACACTTTACGTTTCGCAGTCGTTCGACTGCTTCGTCAGAAGTGAAAATTATTAATTTTCACTTCTGACGAAGCGAAGTGTATAGTTGCGCGATTTAGTGTCCGCTTAGAAGATTTTGTGATGTTAAAAGTAGTAATCGCTGAAATTAGCTCTTCAGGTTATTCCCGTCGATGCGTCTTCTCAAGGTGAGAAAAGTTCGAGGAATTCGTCCTTGGGCGTTTGTAACCGCATTCGTCACGGAATTTCTTTCAGTCGTTCGAATTGGCGTCGGTATTGCTTGGCTACCGAAGTTAAACGATTTAAAACAGTGTTTTTAATTGAAAGTCATCTGTCAAGGATTTCTGAAGTAAACGAGAAGCAATGTAAGAGATGTTTCTTTCTAACATACAGGATGTAATCGAATAAGTTTCATTTAATACTGTGAGTTCTTCATCACATAAGGAATTAATTCTGCAAATATGTTCAAATCCTATTTCTCAAAACGTAGACTGTAAACGTAACTGAAAATAATCATCAGTAATTATAGGCCATTTGCGTCAGTTACAATTCGAGTGCAGTAAAACTGGAAATTTATTTGATGGTCCGCTATTCTGCGGATATGCAAACGCGACTGTATGAAATTCCCGATGTCGATTCTCGCCGTAAAGTATGGAGAGCGTGCGTTTGACATTTTGGGTCGTAAATCAGTTCAAAATTGTTTAAAATCGAGCGGGTGCGAAAAAAGCGACGGAGATGCGAGCGAGCGAACGAACGATGTGTTTAATTGTCCGCAAAATTAATCGCCGGCCAAAAGAAGAAAAAGACATATCAATGATTGCCTGGCTTTTTCCCTAACCACTCCATTCAATGGGAACGGTTCGCTATAGTTACATCTACAGTTCTACAGCTACAAAAGCGAATGCACGTTGTTGTTGTTACAAGCCCGATTATGTATCCGGACTGACTATGATTTATCGTTCGAATCGTGCGACATTCGAACATAACGGAACATGATATGCAAGCGGCCCCGGAGTTTGCGTTATCGTTTACGAATGCCTGCCAGAGATTATACATTCGTGATAAGACGCGAAACACCTGCGAGTTACAAAATGAGAGCACGAGAGAGAGAGATAGACGGCTCAGGCGCCCCATCGTTCTATTTCCATCTCGGCCCTTGATCTCTATGGGCTAATAATATTAGGCGTCTGTCACATGACGCTCGCTATCATCAGCGTCCATCTGACCATTGTTCTCTCGCATTCCGGTGCATTCCGGACGATGCACTGCGGACGAGGCAGAAATAGAAAGGATCGTGCCGACTATTCATTCGTACAATAGCCGTCAGTGTTGTTGGCAATTGAACCCCGTTATTTATGTATTCGCTTTTTTTAATCATCAAATTTAATTCACACTTACTTATGTACTACGTGTAGATTGTGATTGCATAAATGTGCTTCAGATAAGATTCCGTACGACTTCCTGCTTTGATACATATGTATGTACAACAAAAGCATGCAGTGTTTGAAGCTTAAACTTGCCACACAGAACTTGCTGACACCGCGGGCAATTCGGCTCTTTAAATTGCATAATGCATTATGTCAACATCCGGTGTAAGGGACTGGTGCATATTTGTTATAATTAATGGGCGGAATTATTATATTTTTCAAGGTCAACCTCTAACTCATTTTTATTAAAATATGGAATTTTGAAGTTCTATGGAAGATATGACTTCTCTGAGGTCTCTAGGACTACTCGTAAATCTTTGTGGTATTATTTTAGAAACTTACAAGAAATCGTATCATACTGAAAACTTCAAAAATATTTTGATAAATAATTGACTTACAGGCTTACAGATTTTACGGTTGCTGTAGATATGAGTAGAATCGACCCATAAATCTTTAAAATCTATATGGGTAGGGTAAACTGTACAGTTATTGGACAGTTAATGAAATCTTACAACACAAATATCGGCAATATCTTCACATAAACATTTTTTGAGACCTGATCGCACCTAAAATGTAGCTTGAAATGTGCTCTTTCCGATTATATGAAATCAAAGCAGTTATTATTTATGTTGATTACCAAACGGATTTTTTATCGGAAATATATGCAAAACATACAGTTATTGGACAATATTGACAACAACTATTGGACACATCAATGATAGTTATTGGACACCTACAAAATTGAAATAAAACTACTTGGAAATGCTTAGATAACGTTTGATTGGACTTAGGAATAATATTACATGTACTTGGATTGTCGCTTATACATTTCATAAAGATAATCTACATCATCTTCGTCGGTATCTTGTTCCTCCGCGATGTCTTCACCTCCCAAATTCTCTTCACTTTCCAAATTCTCCACCACTTCTTCTTCCATAGATTGTCCTTCATTAATAGCCTGATCTTCATTTTGCGAGTTGGTCTCACGTTCTGAATTGTTCTCTTCCTCAGAACTATCCTCTCCATAGTTCTTCCAGAATATCGTCGTCACTTTCTGCCTTGTAACAATTATGACATACAAACAAGTCGTCTTCTTCTGGGATATGATCTTTGTGTTTTCGAGGTATACACTTCTTATGAAACGAATTTTTGCAATCATCGCAAATCAAAAACACTTTTATTTGAATAAATACATTACAAACCGAGCATGACCTCGTCAACTTTTTCGTTTTCTCATTTTTCGCCTCTTCTCGCTTTCGTTTTCTTTCCTCTTCTTGTTGTTCCAAATTTCTGAGATGTGATTGCATATGGCAACATTTCCGTTTGCTTCTTGCCTTTTCTTTCTGGCGTGACTGGATAAAATAAGTGCTCTTCTGTTCGTGAGGGTATACCAGGATTTTCACGAAGCGTTCTAGATTCATTTAGGTTTGTAGGAGCTACGAGAACTTCGTTTTGAATTACAATAATTTTGGGCTCAGCATTGATTACCCCACAATTATTATATTCACTTATTTCGGCACGATTAGGCGCTCCAACATTGTCTATTGTGTCCGTATATTGAAAATTCTCATTACTCTGTTTACGATGACATTCGGTACGCAATCAGGTTTAAAAGATTGTGTTGGATTTGTGAAATACAGCCAGATTCGATAGAGGGCTAAAAAAATTTCGTCAATGTTATTGCCATCACCGATGATCTCTTTTATTCTCTCCATTTTGTTTATATTCTCAGCGCCCACAATACTCACAAAATCACTGTAATTCATTAATTTCTCTAAATGTTCTAAATTTACTTCTTCTTTTTTATTTTCTTTCCCCAAACACTTGCTGTAATCAACGGCATTTGGGTTAAATGGGCATAAGCCGCAAACTGCAAAACCATTAACCAAATTTTCAGCTTTTATTCCGCCGTTCTTAATTGCATTTTCAAGTAATGGGGCAAAGGATAGTTTGTTGAGAATTTCCCCTGGGTGCCACTTTTGGACAGCTTTTCGCCAAGCAGTTTTCAGTGGAAAGACGGCAGCAACATCAGCCGGTTACAGAATTCTGGTAGTGTTGGGATAGAGTGCTATCATTTCTATTCTAAGCTTGTCACAAAGCACACTCAGCTGATATGACAAATGAGATTTGTGCCCATCAACGAAGAGAACAAGACCCCATTCAGGGTTGACTGAATTTGTGACCTTTTCGGGGATTCGTTTATACGGGTAAATAATCATTGGAGCACAAATCTCTCCACTAGCAGAGAATGTAAACATTACTGTAATGTATTCTTTTGCTGGGCCCTGGTCAATACTGCAGACATTTTTGGAGCCTTTTGCCTGTTTTCGGGCAAATCTGATATCCCGACTCGTCGCCGTTAAAGACTCGGGAGGGTTCGTTGAGAACATCAATCAATTGTTTTTCTTCCAAATATGAATGTATCTCGTTGAACCATTTCCGAATATTTGCTTCTGTGACGCACGCACTTGCAGAAGAAACAGCTTCACTGGTCCTCTCCACAATTACGGGGTGTCTTTTCAAAAAAGCTTTAAACCAACCATCGCCAGGACGATTTTCCTTAAACTGGTTTGGTCGAGGGTTGTTCTGCAAAAATGATTGAACACTTGATTGGATGTCTTCTTTCTTCCTTGGAAAACCTTTCTTGGCCACCTCCAAAATCCACTTTTCCAACGACTTTTCCTCATTTTCGGTTAGAATGGGGGGAGATCTACATGTTTCTTTGTGCCCTGGATGTTTTAGTTTAAACTCTACAATAGATTTTGCCACCCCGCATCTATTTACAACCTCTCTGTAGGAAAGGCCAGACTGTTTTGCCTTTACGGCTTCTTCGACTACCGACGCAGAGTCATTTCTCCTTTTAGACATTGCCAAAAGCTAAGGGAAATGTTTTCAATCCAGTTATCGGACATTTGCTGATAATTATTGGACACACCAGAATAGTGAGAAAACGAAGGGTATACGTTGAAGTCCACATAGACGAGAAAGACGAAAAAACATAGGGATAGCCTTAAAAACAGTTATTGGACGCTTGTCCAATAACTGAAATGCAAAAAAGCATAATTTGGTTCAGATAACGATAAATTTACTTTGGTAGGGTAAAATATGACTAACCTTTAGACTCCTTACCAGATTATATGAAGAACACACCGAACAAAATATGAGAAATTTATTTTTTTGTGTAACACACCTCTTAAGACTTTGTTAAGTATATCGCCTTTTTAAAATACTGACTCATAAATAATCGTACCGTTCGAGCGTTATAGGAACGGGTAATTAGTGCACACGCGTTTAGATCGTGGATAATATAGATAACTGCAGAAGTTATGCAGAACCAACCGCATTGCAACAGGGATTTCAATAGTTAAAAATAATGTGCTTATGTCCAATAACTGTCACTGTCCAATAACTGTACAGTTTACCCTATGTCTAATAAACTTTGTGTCCTGAAATGTAACGCGATACGGTACGTAAATTTTAAATTTTTTTTAAGAGCAGGGCGATCTGAATGGTGAAGGACATTTGTGAATCCTCTAGTTTTAAAGCTTAATAATTAATAATATACAGTCGCACCTCCATAACTCGAAACTCTCTGTAAGTCGAAATCTACTGATGCCCCTGCACATTGTGTATAATTGAAATCTCTTTCTTTAACTCGAAATTTCTATAACTCGAAGTAATTTTCCGATCCCTTGAGATTCGAGTTATGGAGGTTCCACTGTACTTTGAACAGCTGTACTCATTTTGTTCATCGCCATGGAAATATCGTTGTTTGGAGTACAATATTTCATTAATTATATTTCTGAAAAACTAAAATACATAAAATCTTTCTAACATTTTTTCCATGTTCTGTGTTGTCTATTCTTTCAACATGTTTTCTTTGGCGATGTTAATAATGAACTAGCAGCGTGTTGAAGTGTGTAGCAATAGAATCTTAAGCACTAGCGCACAAGAAAACTGATGAACTTTATTTAGCGTCAAAAGATACTAAAACAATACATATGACAGCATAGCTGACTGTATATTATGAACATAGTTTGTATCGTAGTGTCTAGTAAATGCTTAACACTCCCCCTCGAGACAAGCACTGCTTTCAAATTGATATTCTCGTTAATCCCAGGAGATTGAAACATCGTTCGTGTTTTGATTTAGTTAATACCTTGGTCAATACGTCAGCTGGTATGTCTTCAGATGCTACGTGTTCCAAATCTATTTGAGCTGACTCTACAATTTCACGCACGAAGTGGTGACGGATGTCTACATGTTTTTTTTGTGCATGGTAAATGAGATTAGTTCCCATTAACATTTGTCTTTCCAAATTCTAGCAGAAAACGTCTAAGACGCACAGCTTCCTTTGTAGCTTCACTTAATGGCATATATTCGGCCTCCGCTGTTGATAGGGCAACATTGTACTGTTTTCTAGAGTCCTATGTAATGACACCACTATTCATAATGAATGCATAACCAGTGAAGGAACGCCGGTCATCAATGGATCCACTCCACTCACTGAGTTTTTGCCATATTTGTATATTATACCAAGGTCAGCTGTTCCTTTAAGGTAACGTAATACTCTCTTCGCCGCGTTCCAATGAGTCTTGTTGATGCAGTCGTTAAATCGACTCAGCGAACTTGCAAAGGTAAAGCAAGAATCCGATCAATTCACAATTTGACCATACGACGCCTTTGACAAGCTTCACGTTGACATCAAGAGGTGTAGACTCAGGATTGCTATTCAGCATGCCGAACCTTTGAAGAATGTCTTTAATATAAGTTCCTTGGTTAACAATGATTCCTTTGTCATTCCTTTTGAAATCCATTCCTAAACAACGTTTTAGGTCACCAAGATCTTTAAGTCTTTCACCGAAAGGTAGACAAGACGAAGGGCTAAGTAAGTAAATAAGATTTTTTAGTTCAAAAAGATTTGCCAGTCTTGCTCCGAAATCACCCTGTGTAGGTTTACATAAGCTGAAAAGTTTGAATCGTGATTCGAATAGTTTTTTGCTCTGCATCTTGATTATTGCAACAGAACTCACCAGATCTGAATGCTTTAAAATCCAAACGAACCGTAAAAGTAGAAAAAATCAAAGGGGAAAGGGGATTACCGATCGGGATTGAAATTTCATGAAGAGTGGGAATTGACCCATTTGCAAGAAAACATCCATCGTTGAATCTAGATGCGTAAGGGCGTTTTCACACTTACCGGCAAAACCGGAGCCGGTGCCGGTGCCTGACAATGGCATCTTTCACACACTCCGGCATTGACGGTGCCGTTATTAATACCAGTAGTCTTTGACTACGGTGAAAGAAAAATATATGCTGCTCTCAACAGACTTGGTTGGACTATCGTACTTCTTCTAAGGAGAAGGGAGTACCAGAAAAGCAAGAATAAAAGAAGACAACTCTGGATACATCACCTGTCAACGGTGAGATACTTGGAAGGCAATTTTTATACGCTCTTTGAAAAGCTTATTCAAATTCTTTAATTATTTTCGTGTTACGACATGTACTTTTGATTTCTGATTACTATGAGAGCTACAACAGTACTAAAGTAAAATTAAATAAACAATTCCCCGGCACCGGCACGTTTAGACCTGTGTGATCAAACGTACTTAAGGAAATCTTGAAGTCGACAAATCGGAAATTGATCCGGCACCCGACTTGTCGAGATCAAACCTATTGCATTTGTCGATATCGGCTGCGGGACCGGCAGATCAGCCAGATCACATTGAATCCGGTGCCGGCGCCGTCACTGACTCCGCTCTTGCCCTTAGGGCGTTTTCACACACACCTGCAAAAGCGGAGCTGGTGACAATGGAATCAAATTGAATCCGGAGCCGGCGGCCGTCACCGGCTCCGGTATTGCCGATGTGTGTGTGAAAACGCTCCCATATCGCGTTTGAATCATGATTTTGATAACGAAAGAAAGCAGCTATAATATAAAGGCAGGTAGAATCGGTTATTTTTCTGGTACAATCAGTAATCGAGGATGAAAATAGTAACTACTTGTATTACTGAAGCGCTTTAGTCGGTCATCGCAGTGATAAATATTTTGATTTACATTGATTGCTATTTTTAACAATCGCTTATTTACATGCTTAGCCTATTTTTAAATCAAGAATGACGTCGACTTGAGTTGTTTGAATTGTTAAATTTATTTTTGAATTGTTGTGTATTTCAAAAAATTTCTTTTATTTGAACATTTTTGTATACTTACCCTACTTTCCTCAGATACTTTTTTTCATTTTTTTTTTAAATTTCGCTGAACATTAGCCGCTCATTATTTACATTTAAGTTGAAACAAACGAATATTAAATTTCTAACCGTGGCTACTCCCCGCCCCCATTTTGCCCCGTTTCTCTCAAACTGGGGCACAGACGTAATAATTTTTGCTGGAAAGGGTTCCGCGAATTACCTTGCAGCTACGCGGGGCATGATTATTTCGTTAGGAACAATGGATGGCGCCTCGAGCAGGAATGATGTTTCAAACGTCGCGGCGCTCCAATGCTTGGGTAATGCTAATTTATTTGCACGTTTCAAGTTGCCGACGTGTAATTCAATATCACAGTTGACTTTGCGTTCTCGAGAACAAAGCGCATGGTAACCTCTTTGGAAGGTAGTGCTAGAATATCCGGATCAGTTGAGAGAATAATATTATTTTGCTAAATGTGTATCTTTTCAGAACGAAAACATAATAATCTAATTTCATTTGATAGGTCGTAATTTCTGTATACAACGACTAGAAACATGAATCGAAGAACGAGCACTAGCTGATGGTAGTGGTTCTAATATTGTACGAGTTTTGGAAACTGAGCAGAGGATCCAAAATCTCTAAGGTGTTGAACCATATTCGCAAAAGTTCGCACGTTGGGCAATTTTTTTTGAGAAAACGTTCTCAAGGCAATTCCCGAGCTAATACTCTACAACCTTTTCCATAAAAGTTAATACCATTTTCTATGTTGCTATAATCTATTTAGAAATTTTGATTCAACCAAATTTACTGTCAACAAGTTGACAATAAAAAAGAACTAATGGCAGTCTACTTTGAATTTTGTTATTATTCATGTCAGTGGTTCTGAACTCTTTGTGAAATTATTTTATTCACGACCGGGAGTAGACCGCAGTTTCTATGACATACACCAAAATTGTGACAGAAATAACATATTTGCCCCCTGGGGAGAGAAATTATATTTGCTCCCATGGGGGTTTTCATTATAATGACACTTACGTTTAGCGTAGAGTTTTTGTAGAAAGTAAATTTAACATCGCTTCACTCGCTGCGTTCAGCGTTTCTTGCAGTACTTGTTCTTCATTTTCACTAATGTTTCTATGAAATATTAAACTTGAATTCGTTTCAAACGTATAAGTTTGTGTTGTCAAATAATGAATCGCGAATCGTAATGTTTTGCCGTTATCTACTGCCAGTTCAAATATTTAAAATTTGATTGATATTAAAAGCTGTTCGTGTATTCGAACCCTTGAAAAGAACTCGCTCGGTCCATTTCAAAAGGTAATTTTTGATAATTATTGCCTGCCTAAGTACCCACTTCAAATGAAAATTATAAAATGGGACCAACGAGATACCAGACAGCACTGTGGTGGAATTTTAGTAATTTGGTGTAATTTTTTGTAATTCGCATCTCACATGAAATTCACCTAGGCTAACATAGCTTCTGTAAAAGCAAAGCCGTCAAACAAATAAGAACTTAACTTTCCAAATAATCTGCGAACGCTAATGCTGATGTCATATTATTTGTTGACACGGAAATCCCGGACGCTCCTAAAGTCATTACAGGTATGCATTTTTAAGAAGTTTTTTTTATTGTAACTCTTTAACTTTGTGGTTACGACAAATAATAGAATGTGGTATATTACTTCAAGGTCCATATGACGAAAAATGGAAGAATTTCCTGGCTGATTTTCGTAATCATCCATATACTGTTCACAAACTTAAAATGTGCCAGGAGTTCAGCTCCTATTACTATTGTGGCCGCAAGTATAAAATCGATAATTTTTACGCAAATTAGTATTCGCTAGGAAAGCAACGCGAATGGCAGTATCAGAATTTACAACCGTTAGAGTATAAGTACGTCAATATGCGTATTAACTACTGACGCCTGACAAATAACGCCTGAACGGTCCAAGTGGTAAGGGATCGGCGCGGCCTTGCAATCGCATGGTCGTCAGTTCGAACCGCACTCGGGATTTTTCTCGGGGATGGTCGGTATCGACTTCAGGCACCCTTCAGTGTTGGGGATAAAATTCGACACTGCTTCCCCTTAAACGGCGACGAGGTTGGAAGTAACAAAGCCATGGAACACTTTACACACACTCAAATACGTTCCCGCTCCTGAGGTCCTGACAAGTCTTTGACTTAGGACCCCGTTGGGCAACCACCACAGATTAAAAAGAAAAAAAAAACTAAAGTAGTTGAATCGCCTTAAATGTGACTACTTATTTTGTGTTTGTTATTTCCTTTGTAAACTTAAATTTTATGAATTTAGAAGATCGATGCAAGCTGGTTTTATTTTCTGTTGCGTTTTGTTTCACGGAAATTAGGTAGGTGTTCTCTCTCTCTGTAAAGAAAGCGTGGCGCAGATTACGCAAGGCTTAGCCATTAGCAATTGAATTATTTGCAAAAAAGAATTAATATAAATTATCAATTACACTAGAGACAATGGTGTTTAAATTGCTGAGGATATTTGGAAATTGTCACAGGACGCGACAATCACATTTCCATTTAATCGCGGAGAAATTTATAATTTTTTTTACTTTAATTAAAGGCGAACCTATAGTTCGTCATTCAAGTATAACTTTACGAAATTCTAGCTGAATGTAATAATTCCGCATCGATGTAAAGGTTACAATCTGAAACATAAAACAATTAAAAACTTTGTTCGATACAGCATGCAATGAATGAGTTTTCTTTCAAGATAATTGTCAGTGTAGTTCCATAATTTTGAATACGATTTTCAGTTGCTGGACAACTATTAACTTTATAGGTTTCAAGTTTGTTACCACTACTCAACTCACGCTGTATATACATGATGTTTTTATTACATCTCCAGAAATTATATATTATGCTATTTAGCAATTGATTAAGTGCACACCTATGGATACCTATAATAATTTAGGAAAAAGGTCCAAGCTGTTGCAGAGTTGGATGCAACGAAAGAAACGCACTTGGTCAACCTCTGCAAAAATTTCTTTATTGTGAAAAAAACCACAATAAGAGGTTGACCAAGTGTGTTTTTTAACTATAATGAAACGGTCGCGAATTTGTTTATAAAACAAAAAGCATGTTTGATGTAATTTTGATTGTAAGAGAACAAACAAGCGGAGGCAATTTCGTCACGGCAGGGCGGTCCTTACGACGGTCGGTCAAGTGCAATATAACGAGGGGATGTCATAAATTCTTGTAACACTGTGGGACTTTAAAATTTTCTGAGGAAAATCATATAAATCTGTCATACGAGTTTCTAATGTTCATCTGGTGTTCTTTACAAAGGATACAATTTGACACGTTTAAGTTTCTGTAAAAGGATACTTCTATTGAAAACTAAAATTATCACCGGGGTGTAACGGGAAATAGCATGCTGATTTTCAAGAGCGTCTAAACAAAAAGCAGTCGAATTTCTCCTATCAGCGGAAAACATAAAGATGTCAGATGGGTACTTGTAGTTTTAAGAAGGTTGTTGTGAATTTTGGAAAGACAGCACACGTGGTCTGCTCACGGGGGGTCGTTAAAAGCGTAGGGAAAAAAAATACATTCTTGGAATCGGATGGGCGTTATCTTTCTGAACGCAAAACACAGCTCTATTGGTCAGGGGGTGTTTGAATTTAGTTTCTAATAGGAGGAAGGGAAATTAATTTTGTTCAGCCGAAAAATGAAAATTAAAATGACAGACAGATAGCTCCGAGCTTTTAAAACGATCAGTCGTATTATTTGGTCCTTGCGAATTGCTTTGCACTTGGTTCTCTGATTTAGATTTCACAATAGAGTTAAATCATTTTATATCGGGACGTCTAAAATTCTAGTGTTTGAGAGGCGATCTAATCAAATTTAAAACTAGCCGGTCGCGTACGGTAAATTAACCGCGAGTGTATTTAAAACTTCAGTGTAGTGAGTGTATCGGATTTTAACGTCGCGGGCGCGGGCTTAGGTAAACATTTTGTTTATATTTCTTCTTCACATATTTGGTGGTTTAAATTGTTTTCAGAATTATTTAATTGATTCCTTAATTTTGTATTAACGGATACTGAAAGTCAGTATTTGCCGAGCTTAGACGAATTATAATTAAAGTACCATTGGCAAACAAGTCGAAGCCGTAATCACATTTGTAAAATTTGTAATTTAGTTGTTATATAATTTCTTAGATCGGTTTGCGTATTGAATAAGTATATGTACAGGTTGTGTCATTCGGTTCGCGTGATTGCACGTTTCTGCACATTAACCAACCAACTCAATTTAACTATTTTATATCTATTTAGAAATTCTGATTACAGTGTATTTTGTGAAATATAATTCTACCTGTCGAGATATTCTTTGTCAAGTTGGGAACACGTTAACCGGTGTATTCCGGCTTGCTCAGGAAATCTCCGTTTTACACCACGAGTCAGAGGCATTAATATCTGCCGATAAATCACGAGTGCATAGCACCATCCAATTACAGAAATCAAGGTCAATTTATTGTCGTTACGAATCTCGTAAAATTACGAGGCCGAACAACTCTGAATCACATTCATAGCCATCTTCTTAGCTGAGCTTCTCTCACACCTGTGTGTGGACCGAAGTGTAGTCCTTGTCAGGAGATTTGCGGGTTAATTAGAAGTAATTCGCTGAGAGACCGAAAGATCATAACTACGCGTAGTAGAGTATCAAATAAAACGGTCAATTCTGCCATTGGCATAGGTTTATTATCGTCGAAAACAACGCAATCAGAGGTTAACAAATGAAGTGAGAGTCACTGTACCTCCACCTCTTAGCGATAGGAACGGTTGAGAATCTCCCTCTTCGCTGCGTTATTAGGTTAGAAACAAATCGGGTCCGACGCCTACTCAGTAGGGTCACCTTCCCCTGAAAAACTAGCGATTACTATTAATCCTCTCGCAAATTGATCGCCTGGGCGACATTTTGTATCACGTACTTCCCCAAATATCTGATTAATTAATTACGATCATTAATTAAGTACACTGTAGACACACGGTCACGCTGTACGTTGGTTGATTGAGCAGAGTGTGTCTTAGAGTACGATCTGAAGTGACAAACACTAGTACCAAGACCGATCTAAATTAAATACAATTAATTGTTAATTAATTGAGGAACAGAGTTTTCCAAACACTAATTGCTGTTGCATAAACAAAGCCACCAACTGTGTGATTTTGAAGTCAGTACGCCGCTACGAAATTCGGAAGTGAATACTTTTAAGCGGACCCCACTGTACTTTTCGTATTGTTTATTTGTGTCTGTAATTGTTTAAACGACAAGGTTTTTCCGCTCATTTTTCTAGACTGCAGTGCGGCTAGAAATCGGAGTTTTTTACCTTGCTTACAATAAATAATTAATTAAATTTAAATTCCGTATTTTAATTATCAGTAGTTAATCCCTAAAACTCTCTCAAGTTATATTTCACCGTCTCACCAAAAAGGACTGAGTTAGATAACAACGTAGGACAGGTAAAACAAGGCAAGCTAATTAGAGTGATCACGCGCTAAATCAAATATTGCTAGATATCAAAGTATTTCTGAGAAGTTTCGCCGCAGGCGTAGTATTATTACATTAGGTCATTGACGCATCTGTAGCTAGCAGGTACTTGGTCCCTTCGTCGGGGTAGATTAACTTGCATGTTGTAGGAGGGCAATAAAACTAACAGCGATTCGTCTCAGCAATACGGGCCGAGCAAACTGTACAGTAATTACGAGTTAAAATCCTTCAGATAATAATTTTTCGGCCCAGTTAATTATATTGTCAAATTAATTCAAATTGTTTAATTGTTTGGACATTTTATTAGTTGTTTAGTTGTCCGAAAGTAGTAAACAAAAACAGTAGCACGTCGGCGTGTTACATAGAGAAAATAAAATTGGTGCAGGTGACAAGGATTTTGGTCAATTAGAAAGCAGGCGGTAAAAACAATAGCTTGAGAGAAATAAGGGATGTCGGGACGCGGTAAGACAAAGTACAGTAAACGGTCTGTTTCGGGAATTAACGTCACGGATCGAGAGAACGCGGGGAACGCGAGTAGTGACGCCGTCGCCGTAATGGAAGCGCCGGAAGCGAGCGTCGCGACGTCGGTCATGGAAAAGCGAGATGATGTTCCGGAATGGTTCGTCACTTGGTCGGGCCAACAACAGGAGCTGATGACCGGTGTCTTAGCGACACTACAAAGCATCGTCAGGGAGCGGCAGCCGGAGGAGATGACATCATCAGCAGGGAGCAGTTCAGCGTCGGAAGTTGTGGCAGTCCAGGAGACTTCAGCGGCGGTACAGGTAGGAAATTTGCATGCGAGTTGTCGGAATGTAAGCGAAGCCGTGTCGGACTCGCCAAGGTCAAACGCAATTTCCGGGGAACAGTCTAGGATGTTACTGCAATTGACTATCAAAAGGCCGATGTTCAAAGGGGAGTCGACTGCAGATCCATATAAATTTTTGCGACGTTTAGAGAGTTGGTTCAGGAGATTAGGCATTCCGGAGGAAGAAAAACTCGTCACAGCGGAAGAAAGTTTGGTGGGTTCTGCATATTATTGGAGTCAAATTTACAGGGGACAGTGGAAAAGTTACGCGGATTTTAAAATCGATTTTCTAAAAACGTATTGGTCCGAGCAGAAAACAATATGAAGTTCTACGAGAAATTATCAGCTCGATGGGAACCGAGAGTGATGTACACGATGTTGGAACATTTCTCATATTATGTAAGTCAGGCGAAACTCTTGACGACACAGCGTGCGGAGACCGTCTTGGTGAATGATTTAATGCGTCATTTTCCACACACCTTGCAATCGCTTTGGCAGATGAGTGGCAGAAATACAATTCAGGAAGCAGCGGAGTTCTTGAGGAAACAGGATGATCTACTCGCGCAATTAGGGTCGTCAGGGGGACCTGCGAGGGAGGAGAGAAGGTACCGAGGACGGGGAACGCGAGCGCAATTGCCGTACACGCCTTACGGAGACGATGAATTCGAAAACTAGATTCGGTGAGGCCAGAGGCCGATAGCTTCACCGAAGACGACGCAGGAAAGGCCGCAGTTGTTGAGGTGAATCACGTGACAAGGGAAAGGGGAAGCGAGCCAAACGGGATCAACAAGGGATTTGAATTACTCATTAAATTAGGCTGGAAACCGTTTCAAGGACTAGGAAAACATCACCAGGGAATTATAACACCGATTACGCAAGCAGGACAAACACATCTACAGGGTTTAGGTTTTTCAGGCAATTCGGGTCGTGAAATGTTGCGTTACAGGGAATTAATTAGGCCAGGAGAACCGTTAGGAGCCACAGGCGCGGGTTGTTTCCAGAGTTTGTCGTTACAGAGGGTACAATAATTTATTTCTTAGCGAGGAAAAAAAAAAACAAGAGAACAGCCGGGCAGAGTAACCGTCTTCCGACACCACCATTGTCAGTCACCCTGTATATAGTCAAAAGCCAGGTGTATACGAGCGACTTGCAAGGAGCTATTCCGAGAAGTACACAACTAACTTGTATACAAGGACCGGGGGGGTCGACCATGGACATCCCGCCGAGCGAGACCAGTGAAGTGTTTCTTCGATTGTGTTTTGAAAGGACCAGACATAGGGCAAGCGCCACAGACGGCAGATACTCCCAGGTACAAAGAAAGGCAATCCCTAGGTGATTATCTCCAGCGACCCTGTGCTACCGGAGGATGTTTACGATGAAACTACGGCCTACCCAGAAATGCGTCTCAGTGCTTTATGACTTGTAATTATTATGTGGGGGTGAATCATAAAGAAATCAGTAATTCGGGTTGTTGTCCGTTATATAACGACAGGGAGTGCAGGTGTAATTGATGCAGGTTGGGTCGATCACTTGGAGAAATTACAAATTTCAATGGGATGCCGGAATAACTCAAGTAAAAGTGTTTCTATTGTATTGCACCACTGACCTACAGTCCCAAGTCGTCTGAAAACTTTTATGACGGGTACCTGCTTACAGGCCTGGTGTTTATTGGGATTTCCGGATAATGCCTCATTATTAGTGAGTTATTATGAAAAACGGGGTGACTCTTGATTATTAAGTGAGTGAAATTATACAAATTATACTAATCAGGTAGTGACCGTCATTCAGGGGAGTGTAATTACGGGGAGTGTTGGATTAGAAAGTGTATCGGTACTTAGCAGTGGGAGCGTGTAAATCAAAAATTCTGTCATCTGTACACGGGTCCATACCTTATCCGTAGGGAAATACACATCAACGCGTACTTATTAGAAGGAGAAGACGGAAGTATCAGGGGTGTCTTTAACGCCGCGAATTTAAGGCCGTATTATGTATATTTACGGGTGCAGATTAGAGAGCGGGCGGTCTTAAACAGATGTTACCGAGTACCGAAGGGGCGTCGACCTCAAGAATTCCAGGAAAATGTAAGTGTATTGTGTATTATATTGCAGAAGACCAGACGGAAACTAGACGGTATACTGACCTACCTACTTGTCACAAAAAAACGTCGAAGAATTTTTATGAGTTGTATCTGCGTCGGGTCCGAGGGTAGGAACGTGATTAATTGTGAGTGAGATTAATTTAATACAAGATTAGGAGTGCGATAGTGAATTTTGTCGGGGTTGAGGTGATTGAATTATTATAATCAGGTAGTGACTGTTATTCAGCCAATTAAACCTGGGTGAGAGTAATTAAGTGAAGTGTTGAATTTATAATCAGTTAAAGAAGTACGGAATGTAATTAAGAAATGAGGAGGATTTGTGAAATCATTCCGACAGTGACTAGCGGAGGTGTAATCAAGATAAGTGTGAATTAGTGGGTGAGATTAATTAATTAGAATTAGTGGTGGTGTTGAGTTAATTCAGTTAACTAGTGGCGGATCAATCCTTAGGCCAAGGTTAGGACAGGGGCGGGGTTGATTATTATTGCTGTGTAGGTGTTATTAAAAAAATTTTTTCCAAGGAATTCAGGTAAATTCCAGGAGCGTGCTCAAGTGGATTAGTGTTATTACTAGTCGTGTGGAATTATTGACGGTGATTTATCCAGGTATGGTGCTTGGTGAAATAATTAAAATTTATCGGTGACAAAATTTAATCATAATTAGTGACAGCGGCGTGAAGTGTAATTAGGCAGGAGTGTGACAAGATCAAATTAATTAGTGGGTGCGCGAGTGGAGTGAACAAATTAGCTAAGAATTGAAGAGATAGTTAGTGAATAAAAAGGTGATTAAAGGGTTCATTGGTGTTGAGTTAATTACGATTTAGTGTAGAGGTGATTTTGATAATTAATAAGGAGTGATTATCAATGTGTTTATTAAACAGTAGGTGACAGTGGAGTGTCATTTAGTTAGTTTAGGTGTGGTATTGGTGATGAATTATATTAGGCAGATAGAGTTCCGTAGACAAGCATTCACTTAGGAACTACGGAAGTGACTTCGAGTTAAGTAAGGCCAGCCGATGTAACGTTACAGGGGCCACCGATTTCGCTGGTTAACGAATGGGGGCGTCGTGAAGACGGAAAACGAAAGTGTTGGGATTGCATAAGCTCAGGATATTTTTTTCCTTTCTTTTCCTTTCGGTTGGTGAAGATTTGTCTGTTCTTAGTAGGTTTGAGAAGGTAGTTGATGGTTTGTACATTGGCCAAGGCGAGTTCGGTCGGTTAGCGTTCCGCGATTTGCTTGTATATTTCTGTCCTGTGGGAGAAGGTGTCAGGGGTCCGGGGCGCTCCCTTGTTAAGGGAAAACTGGAAATTGCTCATTCGCCGGAGCAATTGCGCGGATTTCCAGTTGGGGGCGAGTGAAACGGTCGCGAATTTGTTTATAAAACAAAAAGCATGTTTGATGTAATTTTGATTGTAAGAGAACAAACAAGCGGAGGCAATTTCGTCACGGCAGGGCGGTCCTTACGACGGTCGGTCAAGTGCAATATAACGAGGGGATGTCATAAATTCTTGTAACACTGTGGGACTTTAAAATTTTCTCTTGAGTGAAAATCATATAAATCTGTCATACGAGTTTCTAATGTTCATCTGGTGTTCTTTACAAAGGATACAATTTGACACGTTTAAGTTTCTGTAAAAGGATACTTCTATTGAAAACTAAAATTATCACCGGGGTGTAACGGGAAATAGCATGCTGATTTTCAAGAGCGTCTAAACAAAAAGCAGTCGAATTTCTCCTATCAGCGGAAAACATAAAGATGTCAGATGGGTACTTGTAGTTTTAAGAAGGTTGTTGTGAATTTTGGAAAGACAGCACACGTGGTCTGCTCACGGGGGGTCGTTAAAAGCGTAGGGAAAAAAAATACATTCTTGGAATCGGATGGGCGTTATCTTTCTGAACGCAAAACACAGCTCTATTGGTCAGGGGGTGTTTGAATTTAGTTTCTAATAGGAGGAAGGGAAATTAATTTTGTTCAGCCGAAAAATGAAAATTAAAATGACAGACAGATAGCTCCGAGCTTTTAAAACGATCAGTCGTATTATTTGGTCCTTGCGAATTGCTTTGCACTTGGTTCTCTGATTTAGATTTCACAATAGAGTTAAATCATTTTATATCGGGACGTCTAAAATTCTAGTGTTTGAGAGGCGATCTAATCAAATTTAAAACTAGCCGGTCGCGTACGGTAAATTAACCGCGAGTGTATTTAAAACTTCAGTGTAGTGAGTGTATCGGATTTTAACGTCGCGGGCGCGGGCTTAGGTAAACATTTTGTTTATATTTCTTCTTCACATATTTGGTGGTTTAAATTGTTTTCAGAATTATTTTAATTGATTCCTTAATTTTGTATTAACGGATACTGGAAGTCAGTATTTGCCGAGCTTAGACGAATTCTAATTAAAGTACCATTGGCAAACAAGTCGAAGCCGTAATCACATTTGTAAAATTTGTAATTTAGTTGTTATATAATTTCTTAGATCGGTTTGCGTATTGAATAAGTATATGTACAGGTTGTGTCATTCGGTTCGCGTGATTGCACGTTTCTGCACATTAACCAACCAACTCAATTTAACTATTTTATATCTATTTAGAAATTCTGATTACAGTGTATTTTGTGAAATATAATTCTACCTGTCGAGATATTCTTTGTCAAGTTGGGAACACGTTAACCGGTGTATTCCGGCTTGCTCAGGAAATCTCCGTTTTACACCACGAGTCAGAGGCATTAATATCTGCCGATAAATCACGAGTGCATAGCACCATCCAATTACAGAAATCAAGGTCAATTTATTGTCGTTACGAATCTCGTAAAATTACGAGGCCGAACAACTCTGAATCACATTCATAGCCATCTTCTTAGCTGAGCTTCTCTCACACCTGTGTGTGGACCGAAGTGTAGTCCTTGTCAGGAGATTTGCGGGTTAATTAGAAGTAATTCGCTGAGAGACCGAAAGATCATAACTACGCGTAGTAGAGTATCAAATAAAACGGTCAATTCTGCCATTGCGCATAGGTTTATTATCGTCGAAAACAACGCAATCAGAGGTTAACAAATGAAGTGAGAGTCACTGTACCTCCACCTCTTAGCGATAGGAACGGTTGAGAATCTCCCTCTTCGCTGCGTTATTAGGTTAGAAACAAATCGGGTCCGACGCCTACTCAGTAGGGTCACCTTCCCCTGAAAAACTAGCGATTACTATTAATCCTCTCGCAAATTGATCGCCTGGGCGACATTTTGTATCACGTACTTCCTCAAATATCTGATTAATGGTAATTACGATCATTAAGTACACTGTATACACTAGGTGATGCTGTACTTTGGTTGATTGAGCAGAGTGTGTCTTAGAGTACGATCTGAAGTGACAAACACTAGTTCCAAGACCGATCTATATTAAATACAATTAATTGTTAATTAATTGATGAACAGAGTTTTCCAAACACTAATTGCTGTTGTGCATAAACAAAGCCACCAACTGTGTGATTTTGAAGTCAGTACGCCGCTACGAAATTCGGAAGTGAATACTTTAAGCGGACCCCACTGTACTTCTCGTATTGTTTATTTGTGTCTGTAATTGTTTAAACGACAAGGTTTTTCCGCTCATTTTTCTAGACTGCAGTGCGGCTAGAAATCGGAGTTTTTTACCTTGCTTACAATAAATAATTAATTAAATTTAAATTCCGTATTTTAATTATCAGTAGTTAATCCCTAAAACTCTCTCAAGTTATATTTCACCGTCTCACCAAAAAGGACTGAGTTAGATAACAACGTAGGACAGGTAAAACAAGGCAAGCTAATTAGAGTGATCACGCGCTAAATCAAATATTGCTAGATATCAAAGTATTTCTGAGAAGTTTCGCCGCAGGCGTAGTATTATTACATTAGGTCATTGACGCATCTGTAGCTAGCAGGTACTTGGTCCC
The DNA here is from genome assembly GCA_033060865.1 of Dorcus hopei. Classification (NCBI taxonomy): domain Eukaryota; kingdom Metazoa; phylum Arthropoda; class Insecta; order Coleoptera; family Lucanidae; genus Dorcus; species Dorcus hopei. Next base: position 44,598,243 of record CM065421.1, read on the forward strand.
TTCGTCGGGGTAGATTAACTTGCATGTTGTAGGAGGGCAATAAAACTAACAGCGATTCGTCTCAGCAATACGGGCCGAGCAAACTGTACAGTAATTACGAGTTAAAATCCTTCAGATAATAATTTTTCGGCCCAGTTAATTATATTGTCAAATTAATTCAAATTGTTTAATTGTTTGGACATTTTATTAGTTGTTTAGTTGTCCGAAAGTAGTAAACAAAAACAGTAGCACGTCGGCGTGTTACAATAATAATATTTAACACCATATAAAGCAGTGATCTTATAAATAAGATGACTTAAGCTGACAATATGCAAATTTGCGCAACTCCGTTTTACATAGGCTATCACGGTTTAACCGGAAAACTAGATACTACTAGATACTAGGTATTATTTACACAAACTAAAACCTATTAAGTTCAACTAAACCTTCTAAGATTATAAACTAAACAGGGAACGAAAAGTAGAGAAACTTAAGTTTAATAATTACCATTGGGTAAAAGCACACTTTTGTTCGATAACGGCCGTACTTCTCTTAAGCAGAACACTCACGATACGTTCAGGACGCAAGATGAGATGCGTTCGGTTGAATACGTAGGCAGAATTTAACCAAACCCGCACTAAGCGCATGCGAAAGAATAAAATCTCGTCCCGAGGTTATACGAACGCATGACATCTTGCGTCCTGAACGTCATTATCAGTGTTCTGCTTTAGGCGTCCTATTAACTAGGTTTTGACAGATTTTTGCAGTAAATGTCTTCCATATTTCTTCAAGTTTTTGCTTTAGATCTGGTACTGATCCAGCTGGACTTATACGCATTTTGTGCCAAAGTGTCTCAATCGGGGGCAAGTCAGGACTACTTAAAATCCATTTTAAGAATAGAATTGAGTTGTATGAAAACCCCCAGACAACACAAAATGGTTTAATAAACGTTCTTTTATGTTTAAATTACACAGCCCTACAAATAAAAAATTTTAGTCTGGTGCCTGGAATGTTAGACCTGATGTTGACTGTATCTGGAGTGCTGATTCCAAAAATGAAATCAGTTTTTTTTCTATCAGCTATACTTTTTGAAATACAACACCACTAACTTAAAAATATTTTTGCCATTCAACCTATTGTTATAAATCATATAGAGGTGCGACGTTAACATATTTACCTACGTTTTTCCTAATTTATGGAAATTTGATAAAATCTGGCAACGCTGCTAGACGGGAATATTCTGAGCGACTGTGGAACGATTATAGTGGAATATAAAAAGTGAGCAAATAAAAATCAGATTAGAGTAGGCGGTGCAAAGAAAATGTATGTCTGTGATTGACTGAATTAATTAATCTAATACATTCATGAACTGTCAGATCAGCCTAACGCCGCGTTAGTAACAGACATACTTTTTCTTTGCACCGCCGACTCTAATCTGATTTTTAGTTGCTCACAGGTTACATTGTGCACTGAGAAAAATGGTATTTTGCGATTTTGATAAAACGTCACTCCTTATCGATAAAATAAAAGTATAATGTAAAAGTATAATACTGTCATGTTATAGGATCCATCTTACTCTAAATTAATCATGATTCTTAGCACAATGAAACTATTTATGTTTAAGAATATGCAAAATTATCATTCTACATAATACGTAGTGTTAAAATATAATAAACCATAATGAAATATTATGCTGAATAAATTAGTAATAAAATGTCATGTCTGACTTTTTGTTAATTACTCCGGTAATTTTATCATGACAGGAAATGATACTCTAAACAACAAACCACATAGTGTTAATTTTGCAGTAGTACTCTGAGTCGGTTTTTACGCGAATCCGAATAAAATGTTCGGAATTCTTGTTAATATAAACGTACTCTTTGGTACTATTTTTCTCAGTGTGGACAAGAAGTTTGGAATACCCTAAATATTTCCTAAAATATTTTCTGATTGCAAAAACACTCGGACACGGCAACTAGTACTTTTAATTTAAAGTAGGTGTCCAGGAACTCCCTATTATCTAAAAAATTTGAACGTTTATGCGAAACGTAGTAACTAGGGTGAATATGCCGTATCTCGGAAACTAGACCTGTTAGACCAAATCTGACTACATTTTTCAATTTTGCACCACAAAATTACCTAAAAACACTTGCAAAATCCCAGGCACCAAAATGTGTGTTGGGTTATGTTGTTGAACCAACTGTAAATGTTGTTATAAACGTTATAATGTCCGCCTGAGAAACATACATTATTCGTTTACCATATACACGTTTTTGACATACGTATTCTAAATGTATTATTATATTTACAGTTGGTTCTTGTCCGATGAAATTTGTATCACAAAATCTTTTAAGCGGACACTAAATCGTATGTATAGTGCACTTAACGTTTCGCAGTCGTTCGACAGCTTCGTCGAAGTGAAAAATATGTTGTCAAAATAAACAAGGTTGTCAACGGAAACTGAAAAAGTAACTTGATTTTTTTTTTATTTTTATTTTTTAATCTAAAAATAATTTGAACATTACAAATGTTAAAAAATTGACAGATCTATGTTCTATTTAAGGAATCGAGAAAACAACAAAATGTATCGTTTAAATTTGCAAAATCAGTACGTTTATTAATAGAATTCGACGACATTTTTATTTTACACATTTCAATAAAACGTCTTTTGAAAATATTAGACTCGTAATATAAAATGTTAGTATTTTCAAAATCAAAATTATGGTCATTTTCTAATGAATGTTCTACAAGTATTGAATGATTTTGATGATTTTTTTGGATATGATATTTATGTTGGTCTAGACGTTTTTTTAAATTTTGGCTTGTTTCTCCAATATAACATGAATTACAACTGAAACATTTAATTTCATAAACTACGTTAGGTTGTTTTAATTTTGGTGTTTTGGTTTTTAAATTTGAGAAAATACTATTTAAATTATTTACAGATTTGCTAGCTAAAATTAAATTGTGTTTTTTGAATATGTGTTTAAATGTGTCATATAGTGGTTCAATGTAGGGTAATGATATGTATTTTTTGTTTGAAGTTTGTTTATTGTTATTGTGGATTTTTGAATTTTGTAAATATTTAACACGATCTTTTATTACTGTTTCTATAAGATTTATTGGATAAGAATTTTGAACAAGAGTCTTTTTTATTAAATTTAAATTATCATAAATGAAAAGTTTATCTGAAAGTAAAACAGCTCGATCTGTTAAAGAAATAATTGTTGCAATTTTATAGTTTTTAGAAGTATACGAATGAAAATTAATATATCTACCTGACCACGTAGGTTTATGAAACCAATTTGTTATTAATTTGTTATTACGTCTGATGATATTTACATCTAGAAAACTTAGTGAATTGTTAATTTCTTTTTCTACTGTAAATTGTAATCTATTATGAAAAGAGTTAACCTACTTAAACAAAGTCTACTTTATCTGAAGGCAAAATCAATAAAATATCATCGACGTAACGAAAATATAAAGTTAAATTGAAAGGTAATGAGTTAATGACACTTTTTCTAGTCCCTGCATGACAATTTCAGCTAAAGCAGGCGATAAAGGAGACCCCATTGCTGCAACCGAAAATCTGTTTATAAAATTTATCATTAAAACCGAAATAAGATGTTTCAAAACATAAAGTAACAATTTCTAAAAAATTTTCTTTGGAAATGTCTGTAAAATCTTTAATTTCTATCCACCTATCATTAATGCTTTTTAAAGCTAACTCTTTTGGAATGTTAGTAAACAAAGAAACAACATCTAAGGAAATTATAATACAGTTATTCGGTATATCTATGTTTTTCAATTTATCTACAAGTTCATAAGAATTTTTTATAAAGTATTCTGATTTACTAGTAACTTGAGTAAGAATTTTTGAAACAAATTTTGATAAGAAATATAGAGAAGAACCTATAGTAGAAACTATTGGCCGAAGGTGTTAGGTTTGTGAATTTTTGGAATGCAGTATAATTTAGGAAATGTGGGATGCTGTACTTTAAGAGATTTAGCAATATTATTACTAATTTCACCAGATTTTTCTAACTTATTAATAATATTGAAAGTTTTACGTTGGAAATTTTCTGTGAGATCGTTATTTAATTCTACGTATGTATTATTGTCAGAGAGCATGGTTTGAACTTTTGAAAAATAGTCATTTTTGTCAATTAAAACAGTAACATTGCTTTTGTCTGCTACTGTGACAATGATGTTAGGATTTTCTTTAAGAAATTTTTTACAAGCCAAAAGATCTCGAATAAGAATTTTATATTTTGATTTTTCAAAAGTCCTATCAATATTCCTAATGTAATTTAGAAAATTAGAACAAAATTTATTTCTTACTTGTATTTTGGAAGTTGAATCTAAAGATTTTATACCAAACTCTAAGCTACTTAAAACGTTTAGAAAATCTACTTGTTTTCTATTAAAGTAGGGTAATGAAAATTTTTCTCCCAAAGCAAAAATGTATTTTCAATTTGACGGAATTTCAGTTTTGGTATAATTAATTAACCATTTATTGATTGTATTTTGGTCAAATTTGATATAAAAGTTTTTATCTCTAATAGAAATAAGATTATCCAACTTTCTAATCTGTGTCGATTGAATTCTATTAAACAACCTTTCATTTTTTTGGTTTTCAAAATGTAGAAAATTGTTTAATGTAATATTATCTAGAAAATTACTTAACTGTCCTAAAGTATAATCTAATTTCCACATTAATTTGTTAAGAATTTTTATTTATTTATTTATTTATTTATTTTTTATAGTTACGTCAATTTCGTATTAAAGAATTTTATTAGCGAAATCCGATACATATCTGTCAATTTTCTGACATGACATAACATACGCTCTTTTCAAAGGGCCAATTACATGATTAGGATATACTCCTTCTTTTCTACATTTAAGCAAAAAGAGCTTACGATTTTTTATTTTGGTAATTTTAGTTAAAGTTTTAGAATAAATTTTGCACAGTACCTTACTTTGGTGCCCGTAGCGACCCTCCACAAAATTGTAAAATCCTATGTTTCTGATATCCATATTTACAGTTGGTTATATTGGAGAAACAAGCCAAAGTTTAAAAAAACGTCTAGACCAACATGAATATCATATCCAAAAAAATAATCAAAATCATTCAATGCTTGTAGAACATTCATTAGAAAATGACCATAATTTTGATTTTGAAAATACTAATATTTTATATTACGAGTCTAATATTTTCAAAAGACGTCTTATAGAAATGTGTAAAATAAAAATGTCGTCGAATTCTATTAATAAACGTACTGATTTTGCAAATTTAAACGATACATTTTGCAGTTTTCTCGTTTCCTTAAATAGAATATAGATCTGTCAATTTTTTAACTTTATAATGTTCAAATTATTTTTAGATTAAAAAAAAAATAAAAATCAAGTTACTTTTTCAGTTTCCGTTGACAACCTTGTTTATTTTGACAACATATTTTTCACTTCTGACGAAGCTGTCGAACGACTGCGAAACGTTAAGTGTATAGTGCGCGATTTAGTGTCCGCTTAAAAGATTTTGTATTATTATAGAATTATAAACGTTTTTTAAACCATTCGGTCTTATTTTGAAATTTATTTTCATGTCAATTCAGTAATTTGGCATGCCACCTTCGTTTAAAATACGTATATTTGTGAAACTTTACCATATGCGTATAATATACGCATACATACATTAATTACTTAATACTATAACCAAAACTAAACTAAAATATAGTTTTATCAACGTTTATTAAATCAGTCCGTGTTGCTTGGGCCATTTTAAAGCTTTTTTTGACGCATGGTCTGAAAAATAAAATTCTCTCCAGACGCTAAAGCTTTTTCCATTGTTGGCAGCAGAGACTCTTCTACGATGTCTAAATATTTTACTGTGTTAACAATGCCATCCATCAATAAAACGCAGTTTTCCTACACCCCTAACAGACATTGAACCCCACACTATGACAGATGCTGGAAATTTAAGTTTTCAAACAATCAGGATGGAAAGCTTCATTTTTTTGGCGAATAACTCTGACCCGACTGTCACCTATACAAACTTCAAATCTAGCCTCATCGCTCCAGTGTATACTATTCCACTGTTCAGAATTCCAATTTTTATGTTCTGTTATCCACTTCAGTCTATTTTTCTTTTTCTTTTTCGATGTTAGCAATGGCTTTTCCCTAGCCAAAATCATGTCAATTTTTTGAATATTTATATTTAAGTAGCGTTTCAACAATTTTAACTTACATGTTTCAAATCAAATTTCATTTTTATGTTAAAAAATTAAATATGATTGAATATATCCTACCATATGTAATCAAAAAAGTTTTAATGTCATAATTTGTAAAGAAATTGAAATGTTAATAGGTGGGCCGACTGAAATTGGACTGGGCTGATACCTATGTATATCTTAGAAACGATAAGTTTTTGTTTCTGGATAAATTAGGTTAAATCGTAATATTTTGACGTCTCTATACGTGATATAATAATAATAATAATTATTATTATTCATATACTGTCCAACAGCCTATAGGCCAATTAATGGACAGTTAACCTAGTAGTCCTCCTTAAAGTGATTAAATATTAACTTTCTTATATCATTAATCGTCGAAACATTTATATAGGTCTAACTGATTCCCGAACATATTAAAATAATTAGTCATAATGTACAAGGGTGATCTTTTCATAAAATTGGAGTAAGCTTTAGGGCTGACGAAAGTTGCCTTTAACCTAGTATTCGAAGGGATTCTAAAACTTAGTTGAGACAACATAGAATTATCATCTATCATGCCATTGACGAGTTTGAATAGATGAACTCCAGCAAAAACAATTCTACGTGACTCACGACTATCAAACTCAAAAATATTCAATAGTCCAGGCAGAGATATTTCCCCCCGGCTAGGATACACACCATATGTTTTATAATACAAATACTTTAAAAACTTCTTTTGAATATTCTTTATCTTCTCACTTTGATACTTATAAAACGGGAACCAAACTAATTAACCATATTCTAGAATCGATCTCACTAAAGCAAAGTACAACATTTCAATTACTTTAATGTTGGTAAACTCGCGACTGTTGCGAATAATAAAGCCTAACATTCTTAAACTTTTATTACTCATTTCTGTTAGCTGATCTTCAAATGTTAGTCTTGAATCAAATATAATACCAAGGTCTTTAATACTATTTACTCGCTCTAATATTTGAGTCCCAATTCGATAATAATCTTTTTCTAGTGAACGTCACTACTTTACATTTAGCAACATTAAGATTTAGTTTGTTGTCTGAACACCATTTTGTCAAGAGATTTAGTTGATATTGTAAAAATTCACAATTTTCAGTTCCATTTATAGAAAAGAAAATTTTAGCGTCATCTGCAAATAAAAGATTAGCGCATTCTAACTCTCTGGTCAAGTCGTTTATAAAAACTAAAAACAATAGTGGGCCTAAATTAGATCCTTGAGGAACACCCGAAGTTGAAAAAAAAAGGCTCGGAATTAATATTACGACTGACGACAATAGCCTGTCTCTTTTGTACCGGGTGGCCTAACAGTGTGTATTTCTTCTGTGGTGCCTATAGGAATAACAAGTAGAGAAAAAAAGATTAAGAAAGTTATACTGGACCTCACGCGGCACATTCTAAAATTATTTTCAACTATACAAGGTGTTCCAGAAAGTGTTGGTGCATACAAAGCGATTTTTTTTAAATGGAACGCCCTGTATATTCTTACAAATTTGGATGTCCCGCGGAGAGATGATTACAATGATATAAAGATATATTAATTTCGCGCAGCTATTTTCGTAAGAAAAAATTTTTTCTTCGAAAATTCCTTAAAAATTTACAAATTTTGAACTTATGTTGCTGATTATGGAGATGACACAGACTTACGAAAGTATAACAAAATATTCTTAGGACTTTGGACTTTATGAAAATATGAAAAAAGTTAAAATATCTTTTAGCATTATACGGGGCAAACAGTATTTGCGAAACACTCAGTATTCCATTTTTTAATGGAATGACCTATTTTTTATTTCAGAAATAGAAAGTACTTAAGCTTAGCTTTTTACTGATATAAGGTTATATACCTTTATTTCTAACATTTGTTTTACTAGATGTATAGTTGAAAATGATTTTAAAATGTGCCGCGTGAGGTCTAGTATAACTTTCTTAATCTTTTTTTCTCTACTTGTTATTCCTACAGGCACCACAGAAGAAATACACACCGTTGGGACACCCGGTACAAGTAGGATCCAAAAAATTTTACAAGCGTAGGAGATAAACCAATCACAGATAACTTATGCAGCAATAATCGATGATCTACTTTGTCAAAAGCCTTTACAAAATCCGTAAATATAACATCCACCTGACCTGAGTTATCTAAAACATTTAAAATGTATTGGCCAAAGTTGTTCAAATTAGTTATTGTAGACCTTCCTCTAACAAAACCATGTTGGCAATCCCTGATGAAATTATTTTTAAGTGCACAGTAGATATTATTATAAACCAACATTTCAAAAACCTTTGCGAAATTGTTCAAAATAGACACCGATCTATAATTTTCGACACAAGCTAAATCACCTTTTTTATGAATTGGAATAACTTTAGTGCGCTTCCATAAATCCGGAAAAGTTGAATTTCTCAATGACATATTAAGCTGGGTACACAGTGGCCGCACCGCACCTGTATTGCAACGTTACAATACAGGTTCGCGGAAAATAAAAGTTAATGCACCCGTCATGCACCTCGAACGCACCAATAGTTCGTGCGAGGTGTGCATTGGTGCGTTCGAGGTGCATGCCGGGTGCATTAACTTTTATTTTCAGCGAATCTGTATTACAACGTTGCAATACAAATGCGGCCAATGTATACCCAGCTTTAGACAGACAACTTAGTGGAGCAGCCAATACAGAAGCACAATTATAGCTAACATATTCGATAACATCCTGTATAAACTTTCTTGCTAGAGACAAACTGTATCTCTCGAAAATACTTCTTTATTTAATGAGGTGAAATTATATCAGCACTCTACAAATAAGATTTTTATAACTTTATCTTATCTGAAGTGAGATGAGGCGCTAATTTGACTGCAAACAAATCCGGTTATGATTGTACTTTTCGCAATTTGTAAGTAGAAACGCACGTACCTGTAAATATTTATTTATGGTAGTATGACGCAATAGAGCACGCAGGTCATACATGCAGTTTTTTTTTTGCGATAAGTAAACACCGATAATAATGTAACGACCTCGCCGCTCGCCAACGGTGATTGAAAAAAAAAACAGTAATTAATTCTAAATTATCCGGCGATCTGCGTCAGCGTGTTATTAACTTGTTGCTCGAGGCCGAGCGTCTGCACAATGGTGAGTCCCGTCCCTCTTTTTGTTTGTTTAATGTTCGGAACTCGCATGGAAACATAATCTTGGGAAAACGTTCCTGTGGATTTGGTTTTGTTCGCGTCCGTCCGAGGAGAGTTCGAAGTTAAACGGCGTAATGGACGAATTGATCGATACGTTTCAATTAGTGCCTGTTACGGGCGGCCGCTTTCGCAATGCGAAATGCCCGCGGGTGCTTGAAGTTGGTACGATATGGGGATGAAACGTTTTCAGTTTGTGGAAACGAGTTATTACCACTGCAGCGACATTTTTGCGTCAGTTTTATTACGCCCCGTCTCTGGTGATTTCTGTTTACGAGCAAAGTGCATTTTCATTTCCAAAGGTCCAACAAGGAGTACAAGTGTTTCATTAAATGTTTGTATTAGAGTGAAAGGGCCAGCTGGGGGAGATCAAAATAAAGCTTTTTTTATGAGAGGAGATTAAAATGAAATCTACCTAACCAGAAAAAAGAAAGTTTTAGAGAAGAAGCACTTCCACCGTATTTCGCCTAGTTTAAAGGGACAACTGGTTCGAGGTCATTGAAACTACTCGGCAGAGATCAAACGTGCCAACACGAAGTGTCTTCTCTTGTTTAAAGTACAGATCATATTTTTATTAAATTTTTTTAGTAAATTGTCTTAACTTTGACACTTAAGGGAATTGATAAATTTTAAATAAATTTCTGCTTCAACTTGTTTTCTAGTTTTATTTTAAATAATCAGCGACTCTCAAAAATATGAATGTCAGTTTTGGGCATTAAAAGAGCAAATTAAATAGACGTAACTTCTATGTTAGTGTTTTTTTAACTAAACATTGTATTTTTGATCTCACGACAAGAATACCCCCGAAGTAGATTATATCTGATTTATAACCTTGTCGTCTGCGTTTAGCAGGAAGATAAAATAATTTGATTTAATCGACAGTATAAATCTATGCGATGTATTCATTAAACTATTTAACCATTTGCTAAGAGAAAAGAATTAATTTTGAAAAGCTACGAAAAAATCGTGCACTCGCCATCTATGAACGTATTATTTATACTGTTTGTTGGTTGCTGCAAGTAACATTTATGGACATGACGTATATGTCTCTTTGACATAACATGAATTACTGTTTGTAAAGGTAAACGGTGCATTCAAGTCCGGTTTCATGTGTTCAGCTTGATTCCAGTGACGCTAATATGAAACGAGGTGACACGTTAGAAATCTAACTTGCAGCGGAACCTTTTGATCCAATAGAACCTGACCATCATAGTCCATATCATAATCGAAGAAAATCAAATCAAATTTAGATAACTTATAGTAAGAATACGCACCTTTTTCTTTTTGCTTTTTTTCTGATTTTAAATATCTAAAATTTTTAAACCATGTGTAATTTCTTTTGAAACTAAGATAGTTCAAATCTTTGTGATAAATCCAGCAAGCCCATACTTAAACAAATGACGTGTAATTCGTTCTAGTATTGAAATGATTGTAAAAATTAATAAAATAATACTGTGATACGTCAATATCGTTGCTTGCTAATGTTAATCTAGCTGATTATATCTTACTATCTTTTGCAATATCAAATAATGAAATGTTTTAATTCACTCCTATCTTTAAAAATGTTGCTTAGTTATATGTAGATAATTAAACATTCAATAAAATTTCTCAATTAATGAAATTTTGTTTTATTAACGAATAGGCAACTAAACAAAAACGTTCTTTCTATTCATGTATAGAAGAAAAAGGTCGACTACAAAAGGGTTCCTGTTTTTAACACGCTTTTAAGAATCTATATTTAAAAACAGAAAACTTAAATAAATGACAAATTTCAACAAAAATATTTGTTTGTTGTATACGTATTTATTTTTAAAATTTTGAATTGAAATAACGTGATGTGGTTTATGAAATCAAATGTTTACACTGTACCCTAGTTTGCAAATAGGAGAAATAAAAGAAAAAGTTTAATACAAATAAATACCGCATGCAAAAAATAATCAATAACATTCAATGCAGAACCTAATTTTAATTTTAATGATACCAAAATAAAACGAGTAGGAGAATCTATGTCACAGATTGCAGGAAGAATGTTCAAGAAAGACTAATTAATAAATCAGAATGAATTAAATCATATTATGACACTGCCTGGTGTAAAAGGTGTAAAACTGCTTATTATTAAGCTGACATTGACCTGCTATGTAACGTAGTTATCAACTGGTTCCGAAGAATAAAATTGATATTTTTTACGCAAATTAGTGTTTACGCTTTAAGTCAAAACATTTTGATCGTAACCGTTTCATCTTGCTTCACTGTTTTTTTTTGTTTAGATGTCGGGTCCAACTAAAGTATCGAAAGAACGCCTACAACATTAGTAAATAAATAAAGTACAAACTGCATCGAATTCCTGATCGTAAGTCGCGATGCGGTCGTATAAACTCGCGAGAAGAATGTAGGCGGAGTTCTTAAAAATTTTATTATTTCGAATATGCTTAGCGCGGTTTGGTTAAATTCTGCCCGCAACTTTAACATTTGCAAGGACTACTCTGCAACTTGTTTTTAAAGCGCATTTTAGTTTTACAGTATTTTTCTTTTGGTTTTTCCCTTTTGTCAAATGTGTTTCCGAATTTGTCAAATGACTTTCCAATCTGTTCAAAGTATAGTAGGCCTGCGGATTGGAAAGTCATTTGACAAATTCGGAAACATAATTGACAAAAGGGGAAAACCAAAAGAAAAAGACTGTAGTTTTAAATAAAGACAGGAATTATTTTCAGAGTTATATTTATGCGAAATAACAAAAAAAAACACTGTTTTCTATGAATTACTGACTACAATTTTGGCACACAATTTGTTTTGTAGGGTGACTAACATCGTCATTTTATCGACGATATCTACAGCTACTTTTATCTTGTTATAGTGTAAAATTATGTCAGGGTTATAACTTTCATTAGGATCTACTTTGCCATCGTAGTGTTCGCTTGATAACAGTACAACTGGTTAATTTTTTTTTTGGGCACATATGTATGGAACGAGAGTTCTTTCTTACCTAAAGGCAAAAAAGGATGTGAATTCAGGTTATTCTCGCGATGGGAGAAGTTCTTTTGGTATGAATGTTTTAGTTTTTCGAAGAGTTCCATAGATTGTGAGTTTTTTTTTCCCAAAGTCTGTCCGCCAGTTGAAGACTTGTAGAAAGGTATCAGCAGTTATGCCATATGCTAGACCCAAGTGAGCTACCATATCCAAAACTACATGTTCTCCTTGGTTTTTTCGCATCCATTATTTTGTTTACCTAAAAATAAAGCATCTAAAAGGAGTTATTGGCTTAATGGGCAAGGGAAAAGTAACTGTTGACGTACGTTTCGGTCTTATCTCTGATTTACAAATAAAATTATATAATCTTGAACAACTTAACTAAATAAATTTGCATATTAGATGTGTAGAATGAATCACAGTCGACTAGAGTCCAAATTTTAATCCCATACTTTGCGGGTTTGCTCTTCATGTGTACACAAAAGAGAAAAGCACGTTTGCAATTGGACACAAAGTTTTCAAAAATTTCTCTTATGGGTGCCACTCTATCCTGAGCCTTTCTTTCTTCTCTAGTTTCAAAATTGTCGAAACGCAAAAATCTTGACAGAAATTTAAATCTATTTCGAGAGATGCAAGCAGGTGTGATTGATCGACTATACATCATTTGCAAATAATAAATTGGCACAGTCTAACATACCAGGGAGATCATTTATAAAAATGGTCAACAGGAGAGGACCCAGATTAGATCCCTGTGGTACTCCCGAATTAGGAAAATAAGATTTAGAATTGACACCCCGGATTTTTCTTTGACATAAATAAGAACTGAAAAACTCAACTAAATCGGAAGACAAACTTACTGAAGACAATTTATGAAGTAACAGTTTGTGATGTACCCTGTCAAAGGCCTTCTCAAAATCCGTATAAATATCATCGACCTATCCTGATTTATCCAACGTATCTAAAATAAATTGTACGAAGTTAGAGGGTGTAGATCTACCACTCATAAAGCCTTGTTGATTTAAAGTAATAAATTATATTTGAATGCCCCAACTATATTATGATGAATGAGTATTTCAAATACTTTCGCAAAATTATTTAAAATAAATATTGACCTATAACATTCCGATCATCCTTTCTTATGCATTGGCACCACTTTAGTATGTTTCCACAGAACCGGAAAAGTTGCTGCTTTTAAAGACAAATTGAACAATCGACTTAACAAAAAATGCCGGAAAGCCATCGAGACCTGAAGTAAAATTGCTTTTTAATTTTTTTATTAACTCAGTCACATCCATTTCGGAAATTCCAAAGACTGAGTGTGTAACGCGCCCTTTTAAAATCCTTGTTTGTTTACTTTTACGTACAACTAAATACTTAATAAAAATGTCTAAACAAACACAACTTAGATTTATTGCCAATTTAAATAACGGGACCGTACGGACCCGGCCGGCTACCTAGATTCCCAAGAAAGGTCACTGGAAATGTTATGACTACAATGGAACATGCCTCCCCATTTGTCTACGCTAAGTCTGCTGCTTAAGATTTATTGCGGCGTTAAGAAGGGATGCGGTTAACCTACTTTTATGTTACAGCTGAATGACCCTTGCGGGGAATCTGCTATAAATAATAATACTTTTAAATACGGCTCGTGATCGTTGCTAACCTGGACCTACGTTGTGATAACCTGTTCTTCTTGTTGCGTCGAGAGAACAAAGGAGCTAATTATGTTAAATAAAATACGAAGTTAGATTTAGTTAATTATTTATTGGAAAAAAAAGGTGAAAACTCCTTGTACCGGTCACTGCGGAGTCTGGTATAATGAGCGCAAAAACCTTGCTTTGAAATCAATACAGAGAGACATAATTTACGGTTATCAGAAAGTATAGTAGAACCCGCTTAACAGATTTCACTTTCGAATATCGGCGCGGCCTACCTTCTTTCAAATCACACCGTTGGTGGTTTAATGTCTGCTCAGATATTTGTCGGAGAGCTCTGCTCCTTAATTAGATTAACAATTAATTGAATTTCAGCTTAGATTTGGTCTTGGTACTAGTGCTTGTCACTTCAGATCGTACTCTAAGGCCCGTATTCATAAACAAAACTTAAGCTATGCGCTCGATAATAATTCGCTAGTAGTTCATGATCTGTACGCATTTCAACGTGTTGCAGACGCACAACCAGTACGGGTTTAAATACAGTTTATCAACTACTTTCCATAAAATAAATCTTTGCAGTACTTCAATAGATATTCGCAATGTTTTAGTGAATGCATAGCGTAAGTTTTGTTAATGAATACGGACTTAAGACTCGTTCTGTTCAATCAACCAACGCACAGTGTGACACAGTGGGCCTACAGTGTACTTAATTACTGGAATTAATTAATTAATCAGATGTTCTGGAGAAGTATGTGACACAAAATGCCGCCCTCGGCGATCAATTTGCAGAACAATCAATAGCAATCACCAGTTTTTCAGGGACTACTTTTGGAAGTGATGGTAAAACCCTAACACTAGCTAAACTAATTAATTAAGGTCGAATGGGTAGGGTCCTTCCCAGCTACGTCCAATCGCCTTGAAAGGGTGGCTCTGTGGCTGCGTTTTTTCAAATCCCTCTCTTCGTCGTTTTTTCGTCGGCTAAACCTATCTAACTAATTTATTGCGCAAGAACCCAGATTTTTATGTTTATGGCCCTTTCAGTCTCGGCAAATCGCTTCCAATTAACCTGCAAATCTTTCGGCAAGGGCCACAGCCTGGGTCATACACATACAGGGTGCCAAGAACTGTGTTAAGAAAATGGCTATGAATATGTAGTTCAAATCGTTCGGCCTCGTAATTTCACAAAATTCGTAACAATTAATTGGCCTTGAGTTTCTAGTTTAGATTGTGCTGGCGCACTTGGTTTCAGCGGCAGATATAATTTGCCTCACACTAGTGATTTAGATTGGCGACTTCCCGGTACAAATCGAAAAACAACCGTTAGCGTGTTTCCAACTTGCCCGAGAATATCTTCAAGGATAGAACTATTTCTAAAAGTACACTGTATTGAATTACCAGGTAGATTTGGGGAATAGTTAATTGCTGCTGGTTGGTTAAATATTTTTTTTTACTGAGGTGAATGTTACTAGTGAGTTTTGATACTCGATTCAAATGTAAAAAAAATAGTTTGATTAAAGTTATCTAAATGCAATGATAATAATGAACTTTACTGATTCTTTAGACACTAATTAATGCAAATTAAATTATTCCTACTCAATTGATACCATCAAAGGTGCAATGAAGAAATACAAATAATGCAAATTAGCTTGCCGCTTATTCCATAATTCGCGCACAACACTCCGCTCGCTCTGATTTAAAACACTCGCGTCGCGACGCGCACGTGTTTGGTTTAATTGCCCTTTCTTAACACACTGTATTTTAACCGTACCGAAATAAATGATTTTCCTAGAAAATGAGTAAATGACTACAAGCGCTAAAGAAAAAACCCGCTAAGTCAAATTAAAATTGGACTCGATTGTTCGTGCCCGAGCTACAATTCTGTCTGCCGTTTTTCGCGCTTCGTCATTTCCAAGTAAAAATTAAACACACCCCTCGGACTTTGCAGCTAAATTTTGAAATCACCTCGACCAATGATGATCGCTGCATTTAGTTCCCAATCACGCCTATTCCAGATGCTCTGCATGCATCAAGCAACCCCCCATTAGCTTATCGCGGGTGGTCTGTCGCAAATGAAACCTTCATAATTTTAACTTTACAAGTGTCCAGGCTGACATTTTAAAAGTATCTGGTGCTTGTTTGAAAGAGACCAGACTAAAGCGAAGGACTTTAAACGAAACAATCCAAAATGTCAAGTAGATTTGTTTTATGATGTCTGTGCAGCTATAGTGCAATCTGAATGGTACCCGTCATTATGGAATTCTAAAGAATTCTCCGGGTGGTATACAGCCTCTTGAGAAGGAACAGAGCGTCGCACTTAATTACCCGGGCCGCATTTTTTTCCAGCGTACAGTTCGAACTCGTGTTTTTTTGAAATTAAACATGCAACAATCGATTTTGTTTTGTCAACAAATTCGCTATCGTTTCAAGTGATTTAGGGTCGGTACTTTCACCCCTGATTAACTTTAACCTTTGGTTTATTCCCATGCTTACAGTTGTAAAGACAATTGTTTCTATAGCAATAAACCAAAGATTAAAGTTAATCAGTGATGAAAGTAGCGGCCCTAAGAGGCATATTTATAAAAGGTACATTAATGTTGTCAAAGGTTTCGGAAATGTCATCACAAAATTGAAAGGTGTTACTAAAATATCTCTCGAAACATTCCGCTACATCATGCGAAGAAGTAATTATCTTGTCATCTAAGTAAAAAGTACCAGGAAAACTATTTTTATTATTCTTTGATTTCAAAATTTATCTTCCTTCACAGAATTCTGTGTTCTTTCAATGAAAGTGTTATATTTACAGTTGGTTCTTATCCGATGAAATTTGTATCACAAAATCTTTTAAGCGGACACTAAATCGCGCACTATACACTTTACGTTTCGCAGTTTCGAAGCTGTCGAACGACTGCGAAACGTAAAGTGTATAGTGCGCGATTTAGTGTCCGCTTAAAAGATTTTGTGATAGAAAGTGTTATAGTCTATTCTAAATTGTACTTTTATTTCACTTCTAATACGTTTAAAATTGAGGTAATTGGTATCATTATTATATTTTTTAAATTTCCTTCACACTACTTCTTTCTGAGCAATAAGGTCCGTAAGTTGCTTAGAGTACCACTTTGGAAATCGGGAATATTTGGAAACAGTAAGTGGGAAACAAATTTCCACTATTTCATTAGTTTACTATAAAAAATCTCAGAAGCTAAGTTTACATCCTTAAAATCATTGAGGAAATTCGAGTCAACAATTTGATCAAATTGACCAATGGACTTTCTGCTTTATCAACAACAATACCGTCAGTATTAAATAGAACAAGGTCTACTAACTTTTCATTTGAATTATATTAGCTGTTCAGCTGATTCAAATTTAACAATTCAGTGAATGACTGAAGGCTTTCTGATTTAGCATCATCCACATCGAGAGTCAGAGTGTCTACCTTGGAATTTCCTGTTGTTAATACATCTCTATCAATGTCTAATAAGAGTTCCTCTAAAGGACAAAACCGACTGCTGTCATTATCCTTGCCCAACGCATAACATGGTGGGGCTACACTTCCCCACTCGTGAACATCCCTGATCTAGAACACTGATATATGTACTATGATGCTCAACAAAAACGATACCCCTGCAAGCAAAGTGCACCCTTATGAACATTGGGTGGAGCCAACGCGGGCATTTAAATTGGTACGTCGAGTCTGGTCCGCTGTAATTTTATTGCTTCGATTAAACCTTGGGTCGGCAATAATATAGTGTTCGTAAATTTATTGATGCGTAAATATAACTTTGATAAAGATATATTTTTACATCGAGCCTATCTAATAAAAAACATTTGACGTTATAATTTTCTTAAAATAATTATTTATTATAAATTTCTAGACGCTGAAAACATAAAAATGCCGCATTAAGGCGAATCCGGTTGTATTTTAAAATAAATTTTGTGCCACCGCAATTTTTATTTACAGTAAAAAAGGATAGACGATAAACGCTATACCAATATTAATAACATATTGTGTATTTTTTTAGATTTTTCAAACAGAACAGGTGTAAATCTTTATTTTCAATCAGTTTGAAATGTGTATACTGGGTGTCTCATTACGTACGGAGGAGCTTGAAAGGGCAGCTAGAGGAGATTAAAATAAAGCTTTTTTCTTAATTCACTTAATTAATTTTGTTCTTTTTTATGCCTAAAAATGATGAATTCATGATTCAAAGAAAAACGGACGTGTACGCGAATTTTATTACCACAAAAAACGTGTCCATGAATTTCGTTGCCGCAAATACGCTTTAACTTTGTTAAACTCAAAATACAGAAGTTGCAAAATATTAATCGAATAAAGCTCTAAAAAAAAATACCTACCGACAGTGCAGCTTTACAAAGTTCAATTATAAAATTATAACAGTATTGAGTATTCTTGAATAATCTTTGCATAATATTTGTTATTTGTTGCAAATAATAATCCCGTGGATCACGGTCGCATCTGGGCTGCAGGTACCAGAGCCTGACCGTAGTCGACCAGTTAGTTATTTCACACAGCAGTTTCAGGCCTTTGCCTCTGTGTATTGCCGTAAAGGCCAGCAAATTTCCGAGTCGTATCGTTTTTGGTGAACACCATAGTACGTATTTGTAGAATTAATTTTCTTAAGTGACAATTTAATAAGTCAAACTTAATCGATTACACCCTGTATAATGAGAAAATTACATTTTTGTCCTTTTTTTGTCATTCACTTCGATTGCAGTTCTTAAATTTTGTTAAGTTTTTGCATTGAATTTCTTTGTACTGCCTTTTTTTAACCTCGTTTTGTTTATGTCGGAGATGACAACAAACTTAATTTTTTCGTTCCTGAGACACTCACTTCGGCTTCCCTTAACGGCTTTCGATATCCAGGAATGAACATCCTGTAAAAAAATTGGTTTGGCGATAATTCGGACGAATCTATTTGTGACCGCCTCACATTACGAGAATGTACAGTCTGCTTCACATCACGAAAATTAATTTGCGGCAATAATTCACCCTCGCGTTCGATTAACGTGTAAGCAGTGATATCGGATTTTTATGAGACCGCACAGCACACACAAAATCCAGAGATATTGCCCCTACTATTTCGTAAATTTTGAGCCGCCAGGAAAAAATAATATTCGTGGCGTATGCAAATGCGTATAACCATCCATTTCCATTACTACGAAAACACATACGGTGAATATTTTAACACCTAGCGTATTAAAGCGGCTTAGACCGAACGATAATACGCGTTCTCATACGGGGTGACTGACAATTGTTCCGACGAAAAAAAAAAAAGATAAGAAGCGATGGCCGAGAGTAAGGGAAAAATGTTTAAAAAAATTACTAATAATTACATCACGTAAAAGAACCAACTCAGACTTTCGTTCGCAGCTATTAAACGTGTATTAAAACAAAAACGAAACTAAGCTCAGCTTGTACGTACATGTGATTTAGACGATTTAATTTCGCATAATTGATTACTTATAAGCAGTCGGTGCTATTTATTTATTTATTATTAAATAATCAAAATTTATGTTTCGTGTTGCTGTTATACCTATTATTCTCTTATCGGCCAAAAGTGATTCTTAAAATTATTCCAGAAAATAATAACTTTTCGAAAGACACTGTTTATTGATAATTTTTTTGTAAATTCTCTAAAATATACACAGCCCATCTAAAGTATAAAGCTGCGTCCAGACTTGAACAGGACGAACAGAACAAACTGAACGAACCGTACGCGCAGAGCCGAATAGTCTCGTTGCGTTCGGCGTATTTGCCAAATTTTTTCTTTTTCTATTACATTGAAATGTATATTTCCGTCCTCTTCTTAATTGTTCGGCGAAAATAAATCCTTTAAATTGCGTCCAGACTTGAACAGAACGAACAGAACAAACATAACGCGCAGAGCAGAATTCGCCAAGTGTGGACGTGAATGCGAACCGAAACAAACGAGCCAAATGTTTTCCGAAGCAATTCCGATTTATCGACAAGCTTCGGAAAACATTTGGCGCGTTTGGTTCGGTTCGGAGACACGTCCACACTTGGCGAATTCTGCTCTGCGCGTTAAGTTTGTTATGTTCGTTCTGTTCAAGTCTGGCCTCAGTTTAAAGGGTTTATTGTTCGCCGAACAATTAAGAAGAAATATGTATACATTTCAATGTAATACAAAAAGAAAGAATTTGGCGAATACGCCGAACGCAACGAGCACTTGTTCAGACTATTCTGCTCTGCGCGCACGATTTGTTCAGTTTGTTCTGTTCTTCCTGTTCAAGTCTGAACGCACCTTAAGGAAAGTAGAAAAATGCAAATTGTTATGAATTAAGTCCAAAAAGTGCGAAGTTTGCAGGTAATCATCCACGCATCTAATTCACAGATAACGCGAGTTTCGTCGTCGTTGCGGCTTCCTAAATTACCAAAACAACTCGCTCTGTGGAGGATAAAATAATTCCGGTAGTCGAAAGGGCCTCCGGCTAATTCGTGTAATCAAATATCACCGGCATAATTATTCGGGTAGGTAACGAGCCCACTCGTGCGCCGTAATTATATTAAGATTTTTAAATTTAATTATCGTTTCCGTTTAGCTGCATTGTTATTTGCGGCAGATAGTTACATGACTGGCAGGCG
Organism: Dorcus hopei; assembly: GCA_033060865.1. NCBI lineage: Eukaryota > Metazoa > Arthropoda > Insecta > Coleoptera > Lucanidae > Dorcus > Dorcus hopei. Next base: position 44,618,880 of record CM065421.1, read on the forward strand.
AGAGATCCTGAAATTCGGTTCAGATAATAAAAAATTTAAAAATAGTAGTGTAATGGTCAGTGCTTTCTATGCGACGACTGCAAAGAAAACACGCTGAGTTTATTTGAAAAGGAAAAAGTAAACGCAAAATGCAAATATGACGGGAGACTGCGAAACATGAATTTAACAGAACCTGAAACTGGGGATTACAAAGATAATTTTTTTATTTATCTTTGTTTTGACAATGTAACAAACGAATTGATTCTTTATTTAATTCATCTGCGTTTGAATATTTTTATTTTCTAAAATTTATTTAAAAGGTTTATGGCCGTGTGCATCTATCAAATTAACTCGGATTAACTTTAAGACCCACTTGTAGTACAATGCCAGTTTAAATTTAAGCTGAAGCTTAAACTCATGACAACGATTATTTCAACAATTGTTGTTAAGGGTTAAAGTTAAACTGGAATTGTATAGTCGTGCGCAGCTTAAATGCTACAATGCTAATTTGACAGTTCAGTGATCCTAGCATCACAAGGCTTTAAGAGTGATATTTGCATGCGGGAGGCGCATTTAAGTTGCGCTGGATTGTACCATGATGTGCCCTAGATTTAAAATGGCAGTAGCGGAAGTTAGGAAAATAGGAAAGGGCGGAAGAAAAATCAACAATGATGTAGTTAAATTTGGACAGGGACTGGGCGACCCATGATTTGTCGATAGCGAGTGGCAAAAAAATGGATGCGGATCTGCTTTTGATAAGTGAATGCAACAGAATGCGGAGAGCGGCGAACGGGTTCACAATAGATCTGAAAGAGGATGCAGCAATACGGGTTATGGGAAAGAAGATTAAGATTGACCGATGGACGAGGGGGCAGGGATTTGTAGGCCTTGAATCGAATTGGGGGACATTCGTAAGCGTCTACCTATCGCCCAATGAAAGAGTTGCAGAGACCAATGAGAAGATAGATGCAATTACGGACTACATTAAGCATATCAAGGTCCCAACTTTGATAGCTGGAGATTTTAATGCTAAATCCCCGTTGTGGGAGTCGTCTGAGACTGATAAAAGAGGGGAAGTGGTAATGAGGTGTGGCCTCGCACGATCTCATCATAGCAAATGTAGGTAGTGTACCCTCGTTCGAAAGAAGGGGCAGCGAGTCACATTTGGACATTACAATAATGAACGAAGCCATGTGCAAGAGGATCCAGAAGTTCTGGCCAGGAAACGCTTAGTTGTCACAGATGTATTCAATTTCAAATAGTAAGAAATTTGGAATCCAGGTGAGTAAAGAGATTACCAATAGGAGTGTGGAACCCAAGGGTTGCGCGGAGATATAAGCAGAAGATAGGAAGGGAGCTGCAAAGGCCCGGAACTGAGATAGAGTTGGAGTAGGTATTGAGCACGATGCGGGGGATATATAGGGAGTCCTGCGACGCCAAGAAACAGCGTAGAAGGGAGGTTTATTGGTGGAGTGATCACATCGCGGAAAAACGGAAGTCATGCGTAATGGCTAGAAGAATATACTCGAGGGCTAATAGGAAGGGAACACAGAATGTTAACCTTGAAAGGGAATACAAGTTAGCGCGTCAGAATTTAAAGGTAGCTATCCAAAAATCTAAGGAAAAAAAATGGAAAGAGTTATGTGACAATATCAACAACGACCTATGGGGGGAAGGTTACAAAATAGAGGTAAAAGATTTGAAACTCATGTTAACGGGAAAGTTTCCGACATTGTGGAAGAGGACCAGATGGGTGCTGTTGAAAAAGCCCTCCAAAGGACAGGAAGAAAAATATAGGCCTGTGTGCTTGTTGGACGCCTGAAGCAAGAACGGTGGAGCACATTATAACGGGCAGGCTGAAAGCTATTACAAGCCTCTCGGACTGCCAGTATGGCTTTCGCGTGGGAAGAAGTGCAACCGACGCCGTGAACAGGGTAATTAGAAGCGAAAAAGGGAACCTGGCGCACCCGCCGGATTTGCACCCTGGTAACACTGGACGTCAAGAATGCCTTCAACAGCATTAGTTGGAAGAGTATCATGGACGAGCTAGAGAGAAGAGGGGTGCCAGGATACCTGTATAACGTCGTTGGAAGCTACCTAAGCGAACGAAGTATAATTCTGGATGATGGAATAGAGAGTGAAATCAGACCGGTTTCGAGAGGAGTTCCACAGGGCTCCGTACTGGGACCATTACTGCGGAACTTGGTATACGATGGGGCTTTAAACTTAGACCAGCCGGAAGGGATCACATCGATTGGATTTGCGGATGACCTAGCTTTGGTTGGAGTGGCAAAAATTACTGAAGGGCTGGAAATCATCCTGAATAAAGCAATCGCGATCATTATGGAATGGCTCGAGAACAAGGGACTTAGCTTAGTAGCGGAGAAAACCGAAGCAATCTTACTCACCGGAAAGAGGAAACTGAAACAGACGAACTTCCAGTTGGGGAATGCGGTGGTCAAACCCAATGAGGCTGTTAAATACCTGGGCGTGTGGATAGATCCAGGCTTGTCTATCGGCTATCATGCCCAAAAATCTATTGAGAAAGCTGACAAAGCAACGGCAGCACTTACCAAAATTATGTCAAAATTATGTGTGAAGGGGCCAAAGGCTAGTAAGAGGAGAATTTTGGAATGTGTGATCAATTCGATTATGCCATACGCAGCTCCAGTATGGGCGAGGGCTTGGGAAGTCCAAAGACACAGGGCGGAGTTGGAAAAGGTCCAAAGAAGAATGGCTATTAGAGTAACCAGCGCGTACCGTACGGTATCTAAGGAAGCAGTATTGGTGATCGCGGGGATGATTCCGATTAAGGAGCAGGCCGAGGAGAGAAAGGGGAAATACTTTAATAAATTACTCGTAACCAACGAATCCAACGAATCGAATGAACATCTAGCGAGAGAGCAGACCTGGCGGAGGTAGCAGATGGCGTGGAACTCGACGGTAAAAGGAAAATGGACGAGGATTCTGATCCGTAATATTAGAAGATGGTGCGAAAGGAGTCACGGAGAAGTGGACCACCACTTGACACAATTCCTAAGTGGCCACGGCTGTTTTAGAAATTATTTGTGTGTAACTAGGAAGGTAGAAAATGCAATGTGTTTAGATTGCGGGGTCGACCCGGATGATGCGGAACATGCTGTACTGGGATGTGACCGATGGCTAAGGGAAAGGACGGAACTAGAGACAGCGTTAGCTCTGCAGGTGACCCCCCAGAACATAGTGGATGAATCTTGAATCTATGGACAATTGGGAATTGGTGAAACGTTATATAAATAAGGTTCTTATGACGAGACTCCGAGAGGAAAAAAACAAACTTAGATAGGTAAACGCGGCATACCCCTTAGTCCTGAAGTATTGTATCAACAGTTCCGGGACTTTGAAGCGCACATACTGGGTTTAATTGGTAGTGGAAAAGGGGGGAGGGGTTAGCCGGTAAGAATCCGGTACTACCGAGACATACGGATGTCGAGGTGTCTTTGGAAGATTTTCCCCCTCCTACCGTTAAAAAAATAAGGATTTTACAACTGGGCCCAAGCGTCACTAAAATGTGACATGGATACAATACATTTATCTATTATTGTAACATCCATCACTTTCATCCCTTACATCTTATCGGGAAAGCAATTTCTATCCTTTGTTAGGGGAACATACCCATCAAATAATTTTCTTAAAAAAATGTGTTCTTCTGCCTCCTCTCTCATTTTTGATGTAAACATTTTCTCTGTCGGTATTAAAGGAACCTTGTCCAGTCATCCGAAAGGCGATCAATCGCCTGTGTAATCAACTATAACCACAATTCTTCACCAACGTATTTTTCAATAATAAAATGATACAAGAGAAAAATGGTGGAGTAATTGAAAAGGCAAAGATCCAAATGCAAATTTCTTTTGCACACTAACATGAAACGCCAGCGAATTATTAACACAGGTCGTTCGTGGTGTCGTTCCTCTGCGGCGATGGCTTTATAATGTTCACCGATTTGCTGCTGCCACCAACCCCTGGAAAATACGGTCGAGTTTTTAACTGAGAATTCCAGAGCGAACAAAGAGGCAATCGGTCTAAACGTATTAAAATGCAAATTCGTCCGCATTCGCCTTTAAATGAGCGCCCGGAAACGCAGGGGTCATTCAAATGTCGTGCCCTTGACTCGGACAGGTGTGCATGTTACGTTCGCTCTCTTTCCGCTTTGCCAACTATGTATAAAAGTCACAATGAGATAATCTACAATCGGGATCGGGTGAGCCGTTCTGTGCTATGCAGACGTCGAAGGAGACATATTTCATAGTTTAAATTAAGTACCACGTTTGATCTATAATCTTTAATTTAATTATTTTCGAAAAACTAAGATATCAGATCAGGATATCATAAAATTTTTAAACGCCTTACGTTATGCAAACGTCAACAAGGACGTTCGTGAATCCAGTCATTTTTACAATGCGGTTAAAAAACTTTATGAATGGATTCACAAACGTCCTTGTTGATGTTTATATGACTTAAGGCATTTATTCATTTTATGATATACCTGGCAAAATCTCCACCCTTTAGATCGCCTAGTGGTCTTACTTTTGCAGGGTTCAATAATTAGTTAGAAATGTACGTAGCGTATCGCGTTACTGTTCAGGGCATTTTAACCACAAAATTTAGTACGCAGGCTTTAAGGATTTAATTTATACTGAAGCTAGGAGATTTATTTGAATTATTTGTTTAGTAGACGAAACTCTCTATATCACGAAATTTTATATTAAATATCTAACGAATACGAACGTATTCGAAGTCCTGAATACTGGCCGATGGGAGTTGAGATTAGCAAGATGTGCACAAAACTCCAAATCATCTATAGATAACATCTATACAAACATCTGTGAATATAAAACGATGTCGTTCCCAGCGGCACTATCTGATCATGATGCATAGATGTTGCCGATACGGAACTGCAATGACGAACATGTAACATTGAAAAAGTCGAGCATATGACAGTTTCAGGGATTCAGTTTCTGAATAAACATTGAGTAGATCCAAACTCAAAATATGATAATTTTGTTCAAAAGTAAAAGTTTATTTTGAAAACTGTAACCCTTCTCAAAAACATCCAGGAAAATAGAAATAAACGTATTAATTTACCTCATGATCATTAAATAGGTATATGATGATATACAGCCGAGATGATGACATTAAACATATATTAAGCAACTACTCTAGAATGTATAGAAGAGAAAAAGAGAAGGAAAAACCTAGATGTAATTGAGGATGGATACAACAAATTAAAAAGTACTTGGAACATTATTAAAAGAGAATTAAATCTACACAAAATCCACTCCACAGAACGTCCATTGAGTCAAGAATTAAATAAAACTTTCTGCAACGTCAGCTTAGAATTATACAAGACCTTACCTACAGTCAAATTTATGTACGATAAAATATGATCCAAAATTCCCTTCGCTGGGCTCCAGTTATAGTAAATGAGATAGAAAATACAATTAAGGGACTTAATCCGCCGGTAACGCCGGACATATATGATATGAATGTTAAATTAAATCAGAAAGTGTACACTCATGGACTTCATAAATACTTGTATGGTGGAAGGAGTCTTCCCCCCAAATAATGAAGCCAGAATTATAACGAGTGTTCAATTGAAAAGTTCATCAAGTTGGTTTTGATTTTTTGTTGAAAAAAGAGCAAAAAAGGGATGACTACCTAAACCGATTGCAGTTTAACGGATGAGAGTTGTCAAACAGTTGTATTTTACTTATATCGTAACATGACTTATTAGCGCTTTCTTTGCGCATGCAGTTCATCTCGTATTAATATATGAGGTAAAAACAAGATGCAAATACTCTGTGTGTGCACACTAGTGCAACGAACAAAAACGCTAAACGTTAAGTGATATTTCACTTTGATCTAATTCCTGACCTGCTTCACAATGTTATGAAAAATTTAAAGACTTCAAAATTCAAACTTTTCAATTGAACACAACACTTGTTACGCATCCATAGAAAAAGGTGTTCCAAGTTCTCCCGATAATTACAGATCTCTACCGGTGTTTTAAAAAATTCTCGAAGCCATTCTCTCAAAGCGGATATTACAATTCTTAGATAAGCAAGTGTATGAAATCGACAATTTCGTAACTCATTAAGCTCACTACGTAAGTTGAATTCGATACAACGTCGCCTACGCGACCGCTGAAATTCACCCAAATAAAAAAATAAGTAAACAAACGACTAGCTTTAACAACGGGTTTGCCATTGTAAGTCAAGATTGACCTTTAAAATAGAACTACGTTCGGAGAATTTCATATGGCGTTACCAAACATTAAAAAAAAATCTGGCACAAGTAAGGGCGGACGGCCGGGAAAATAACGATGACTCATTTCGGAATTGCCGGTCCGAGATGATATAAAAAGGAATAGCCGTATGGTCGTGAACATCTTCGAAAGTCTGAAGCCGAAAGTAGTATTCATCGAGTGTCATAGTGTGATTTCAGCCCGAATATCCGTCCGTCTCTCTGTATCCGGTACTATGGTTTGCGTGAGAAAAACATTAGTTTGTTTGCCAATTAGTTATGTTATTCAAAACTAGCAACTGTTTTATTTGATTTATGAAAGCTGTTTTTCTCGATATAAAATAATTTTGAATTTGTTTTGCATTGTCTTGTATGATATCATGTTGACTTTGCATGATATCGTTATGTAATTATATATATTTAAATTTTATAATTATCTAAATTGTGTTCTCTAATAATTTGACTAAATTGTTATACACTGAGAGTGTAAAGTTTGGAACAATCAGTATGAAGTGTAAATTATTGACTTTTCAGAAAATTCCAAACACAGGACAATTTTTTATTTAAATTGTGCGTTCCTTGGCATTCCCATTGAATGTACAGAGTGTTACAGGTAAGAATGACATTTTTTTTAACGACAACCCCCAAGTTTGAGTTGATATTTCAATAGCTCCCGTGACTATGAAAACTATGCTATAGAAAAATTTAAAGAAAGAACGTAATTTCGACAATGCCGAAAGCTATATGTAGTTGCGGGCAAGGGCTAAAATCTCACTTCATGTAAAGGGGACATTGAGAGCAATCTCTGGCTAAAAGGCTCAAACCAAACAAAGAAATTGCTACTTGGGTCCTTTGTTGTTTGTTTAAAATTTTGGTAAAAATAATTTGGTAAAATTAAGACATAGAATTTGGGTGTAATAATAGAACTTCTCTCTGATTTTCGTCGTGACATCTAGAGGAGCATAAGTCTCGAGGAGGCCTTGTAAAATTTATCAAATTAAAGGATAATTCAACCCCTTTCTATTATCATTTTTTTAACCACCCGTTACGAATGTCACGACGCTATTAATGAGAGATCGAAACAAAGAAACTGGAAAGCTAAAAGCAGTCACCGTTTTTCAATGAGGCGTATGAATCTACTAGGCATATCTAAATAAAGAAAAAAACTGAAGAAATAAATTTTACCAGTGATGGATTTTCCGAAATTGAGAACATAGGCAACGCTCAGTTCTTTGGCCTCATACTTGATAGCAGAATAACATAGAAAAACCATGTAGATCTATTTTATCAGCCAAATTATCTCAGGCTATACGAGGTCTGGCTATTAAATACCCAGATTGATGCTGTAAAATATTTATTGATAAAATTATTCAATTAACAATTTAATCTCCTTCAGTGTACTCCCCCCCCTCTATCCCTACATCGCTCCTTTCGAGTTTCCATTGATCGAAACAGTGCTGTAGATAATTTTCCGATAAACTGTTTAGTAGCCGCGTCGCCTCTTCTTTTACTACTTCTACGAATTCAAAACGGGTGAATAGAAAAAGTCACACGGGATCAGATCCGGCGAATACGGTGGATGTTCCAGTAAAGAAATGCAGTTTTTAGCCAAAAGGTGCTATACAGAGAGCGCGTGAGATGGCCCATTGTCTTGGTGAAGAATCTACGAGTTCTCTTTCCACAAATTTGGCCTTCTCCTTCGAACTCGTTCACGAAGATTTTTCAAAACTTGCAAATAGTAATGCTGGTTAACTGTCTGACCATCAGGAACATACTCAATGTAGATAACACTTCGGATATCGAAAAAATCTATCAACGTTGCTTTGAATTTAGATTTGCTCATCTTTGCTTTTTTGCTCTCGGCAAAGTAGGGGATTTCAATGCATTAATTGACGCTTAGTCTCCGGGTCATATTGGAAAATCCATGTCTCATCACATATAATGACCCTTTTTAAAAAGTTTCTGTCGTTTTCAATGGATTCCAGGGTGTCAGTACAAATTTTCCTTCGAGTTTCCTTTTGATTGGGCGAGAGGAGTTTCGGCAGGTAACCCGTCAAAATAGCTCCGACAAAATAGCCCCTACAAAATAGCTTTCGACAAAATAGCTCCCGACGAAAAAGTCCGCATACAAAGCAGCCCAAAAATTTGGTAATAGGTTTTAAGAAAAACAAAACGAAGACAAATAATAACTTTATTCTAATGTAAAAAACACAATTTTATACAAACAGTTATTGGAAATTCGACGAAGGTAATCTAGAATATTGGTATTTGGATATTTCTGGGTCAAAATTAGAAGTCTTCTATTCAGCTGAACATATTTCATTTTGGATGCTTCTGGACGTCGAAATCCGGCGTTGAAACGCATGACCTGTATTTCAGAGTTAGATTGCTCTTTCTTGAATTGATTGAATTGATCAATCAATTACTTTGATTATTGGTGGCTGATGACACACACTCAATGGTTTACTGAAATACACGATGCCGGCCTTCCACGGAATTGCTCGTACGAGGAAGACCATTCATAATTCTGTCGTATGTATTCCATATACCTAATGCAAATCGCGGTTCTGTTCTCCGATTACGTCTTCGTCATCCAATAAAAGTATCTTCCCAGTAATTCAAAATGGCATCCATTTGAGCGGGGCAATTATTAGCCAACTCTTTATACATCATCTACTGGTACGAAACTTAAGGCCAAAAGCATTTTCACGTGAATCACAGGTTTTCATTACGACCGTAATCTTCTGCTAAATGAAAATGATGAATTTTTCTCCACAAACATTGTCCTAAATGAAACAGGCTTTAAGCCTTGGACATGTAGGCGATCGCGACCACGATCACGATAGCGATAGCGATAGCGATCAAACGCTCCCTAGTAAAGAAATGAGTTCGCACATACTGTTGCGACTTGGCGATACATTGTAATTTTGATCGCCATCGCTATCGCTATCGTGATCGTGGCCGAGATCGCCTATATGTGTTCTCCGCTTTAAGCCTTGGACACATATACGCGATCGCGACCACGATCACGATAGCGATGGCGATTACACGCTCTTTAGTAAATAAATGAGTCCGCACATACCGTTGCGATTTGTTGGTGATAGATTGTATTTGCTTGATCGCCATCGCTATCGTGATCGTGATCGTGGTCGCGATCGCTTATATGTGTTCTTCACTTAACACGTTCAACTCTAGCGTTTGATATGAATCCGTCGCGAGGCACCTACAAGGTCTGTTTTAATCAACGATTACAAGGGAACTGATTTTGCTACAAAATTGGCTTTTTGCACATAAAAGGAAGGATGGATACCTGTCCATACACTATCCATTCTATTGTTCTTAAACTGTCAGGGCATACTAAAAAGAATCAGTCCGGGTATAATAGCCAGACCTCGTATTTGCAATAAGACGAATCAAACTACTTCTATTAATACTGAAGCTGCAATTACTACGTATTATGTACTCGTACTTTCCATTCGAGAATGATATACGGATTACAGGTTTGGGGAAAATACGCTCATACAAAAAATATCTTAATTCTACAAAAGAAGACTGTAGGAATGAGCTGGAATACTAACTACAAATCCTACTTCAAAAATTCCGAATCTTAACCCTCCCAACTGAATGACAGCCGCAAAAGAACGAAAAAATTCTATATTAACAATTAGATAAGTGGAAATGAAATATATAGAATAGTGACTTTTCAACAGAATCCCGAAAAAGTGGAGAAGTCGACCATTGACTTTATTCAAGGAAAACTTTAAGAATTTCTTCGAAGAGCAATGCTTCCAAGTATCGATGAATTCATGGACTTTAAAGTTTACAGAACACTAATACGTAAATGTAATATGTGTATTCATTCATTGAATGAATCTGATGTTACTGTACTAGAAGCGTTAATTTCTTTTGTATGGTATAAAGGAAAGTATTATTATTATTAGTTTAAGATTCCGACAATTTTACAATAGTTCGGCTTTTCCTTACATAAATTGATATAGATTCTTCCCGAAAACAATTTGTTCTGTGTGCGGCGTTCTTCAAATGGAACACAAATTTGTACAAAGTCTAACAAAATTCAATACGTGGCGTTCGGTGTGTTATGTTTTAAAGCGTCGGAATTAGTTGGGGTAAAGTATTGTTCGCTTCGATGTAAGTAACACTACGTTACAGTTTTGTGATGCTGCTTTATTTATGTATATGTATGTAAGGGTGGTGCATACGTAGCTAGGAGATTCACGTAGGTGTGCTGCAACTGGAGTGAACACGCCCTCGGCTAATCTCTTTGAGAATTATGCATTCATGGCTGAAATAAAGTTGAAATTGCATTGTGAGATGAAAAGATGTTCCATTAGTAGGCGCTGCCTGGATACAGAACGTAAATTATTCAGGACTGGAAGCGATTCGCGCAAAAACGCGCGCCGAATCTGCCTTTCGCCGTCCGCGGTGATTAAACGACAAACACTTCTCATAATTCAATCGGCGCAGCATTCGAGCCGCTCCCGAAGAATTACGTCCGTGTACATCAATTTCGCTTCATTCGTATTCAGGAGCAGCGAAAAAATAACATCCGACAAATATGCTAATGCCCGGGTATAATTCTTACTTTTTTTTGCTTTACCTTCTCCGTATTCCATCGAATTTGCATAAATTTTTCTTCATTAATATTACTTTTGCGGATAAATTCGACTTGAATTACACACACGTTCATGTGTACGTACTGCCGTAAATAAACTATAGTTTCATTATTTTTATATTGATTTACTCGGAAAAAATTACAATTATAAAATGTAGGTATATCAATTTTAAACTGATACAGGATGACTGACAATTGTTCCAACATGAAAAAAAAAAAACACGATAAGAAGCGATATCCGAGAGTATGGGAAAAATGTTTTCCTTCTAGTTTAGTTTTCGAGAAATAATCAAAAATTAACCAAAAAACGACGATGCGATTCATGTGTGAAAGTGAAAGTTTATTAGTTATCAAAAGATTAGAGGTAGAATTTCACATTTGAAATTTCAGTCAAGTTATGTGTAATAATAAAGGCGATATAATTCAAAGGATGGGGATGAAGAACTAAGGGGTTGACGTTAATAAATAACACGTAGCAAGACGAAGAAGTTTCCTTGTTTCCGGCAAGCAACTTTTCGTGAACGAAGTGAGAGATAAGTTGGTGGCGAAAATAACGCGAAAGCCTCCACAATTTCGTATTCAGGGTGTAGAATCCGTCGCTCCTCAGTTCGTCATATTTCAACCCGGCAAGATCTCGGTGTATGCACTTTTACGATGGACATAAAATATCCAATTACTTCTCTTTTATTGCCCGTCTTGAAAGAGCAGTATCCGGCGTCTCTCGCTGCCGCCACCTCTCGCGCCTCTCCTTCGTTATATTTGTATTGAATTTCTTTGGAATTAAATCAAGTTTCAGTGAATCGGCTGAAAAGTGAATTAATTTTTGAGCGGACGGGGGGCGGACGTGCTTATCCTCGCTTAAAAGCTTTAACGTCGGCGATATAAAAGCAAATATAGACGTTGATGTCGGTGTTGTGTGTTTTAATGTGCTTATCTTGTTCTCGGCCCGTCGAATTTATTTATTTATTATTTATTGAGAAACCCTCGGGAATTCTTTTACCTGACTGGTCAAGTTGATTTTTTTCCTTCAACTGTCGTTAATAAATTACGAACGATTTGACAGACCAGGGGGGAATTGTTCGGTTTTGAATATTCTCAATGATGCTGATCTCTCACATTCTTGTCATTGTAATACAAAAAAAATTTTGTGTGTATTTTCTGTTGAAGGAAAAATAGTTAACAGTTAGAAAATCTAAAAATTTTGATATGCCTATTAGCTGTTTTCTTTATCCAACAAAACGCTTGAATGAAAGAAATGTTATACAGATCCAACAGAAGAAAGACAGGTATATTTTAGTTTCATTTTTTAGAATCACCACAATCTCGTTTCATTCAGATAAAAAAATTAAAACCTGAAAGAAAAACTCGTGTTTACTATACAGAGTGTGATCGATTAAGTTTTTCTTATTAATAACTGTAAGAGGATTAATTCTGCAAATATCAATGATCTAGTTCAAATTGACTTACCGCAAGTGCGCATTGCCTTTTGTTTAAAAACCTCGGCTAGTTCGTTTTTATAATCACATCATAAAACAATACAGCTCCAGCAAAATTCACGGTCATTCGGTCAATGCCATATGCAATTCGATACTGGAATTCTAAAAATCCGCATTAATTACTGAATTAATTAGTCATAAGCCAATTTTTACGTATTGTTAATACAGTTTATCACTGCTGTTCAAAAAAGAGTAGCAATTTACATTAATAAAACAAACTATTGTAATCTTCGACCATCTGTTTTATTAGGTAATCGACAATAATTACGTGTTGATATTCCATACTTTAAAACAAATAAGATGCTATGTGACTTGAATGAATATTATTATTAGTTAGTTTTGCGTTATCTATAACACTGAGTAAGCGGGCATACTTTGAAAAGAAAATACACTAAATGTATTTATTTCTTTGAAATCTTGCGGATTTTTTTTGCATAGTCTGAACGAAATAATGCAATAAAATCATAAATTAAGGGGTGATGAGTATCAGCGTGCTTTTTTTCCAATAATACTTTTACAATGTAACCTCTATTGAATTACTATCTAACCTTTTTTAGTTAATGTTAGGTATGATTCATGATTACTGCTTTAATTAAATTCCTTAAATTTATTAATTAAGGAAATTGCTACCCACCTGTATCAAAATAAATTTACCAATGAGCCTATATAAAGTCGCGAACTCTCGAGAAATCGTTCAGTGTCCAAAATCTATTTGGCGATTATGCCCAGCTCAGTGGAGACGAGGTGGGCTGCACTGTGATTGTCTGTAGCATAAACCTAGTTGTAAGAGGGGCGCCATCTGGCGTGAAACATTCCAAGTAGGCAAGTAAAATCATGGCCAGCTCCATTAACATTCACTAACGTGTATGTATGGCCGTTTCAATTTGCCTAAAATTCGGTTCCGAGAAAGCATGCCGTGGAGTACTCCCTTCAGCGCTCCCTATTAAAAATACTACAAAACTACTCATAGTAACTTAATGACAACTGCAATTACTTAAAAACTCACAAGAGGCGCTGAGTGGAGTACCGTCAAAATTTTTAAAAGTCGAATTGAAACGGGCATACATACATCGGTGAATGTTAATGTAGCTGGCCATGGTAAAATACGTGGTACCGCTAGGCCTACACACGATAAGGTGAATTTGAACTAAAATTTCTCGAGCTTATATCCGCGTGACACACTAAATTACGGAGATAATTTTTGGGACAGCCTATACACACAAATTTAAGAAATACACAAAAACGTGGTAAGGTTCGTTTATTATTGTCCATACAAAATACAGTCTGAACAAACAAATCAGAAATAGTGACACAAAAATTGCCGAGTAGAACTAAATCGGCAGCGACCGTGTCAGTTCGCTCAAATAATTGAATCGTAATGCAAAATTTGCAAAACGCGAAATCAAACGCGTGAGTATCGGCTAGGACGTCCTGTTTGGTTCATATTAACACATACAGAACTCTGTCCTTTAGAGAGTAACGATTACACTTACAATACTACACGTTTAAAACCTGATTCAAAAGCAACCAAATATCAAAAAGTTACGTGAATAAAGGAACACAGAAAGTTGTCCAAACTCGTCAGTTACATGAATCAAACGAAATCACGTAATAAAATCTAGCGATACCGTTCAATCTCCACTAGTCCACCAGGATGTTCGTCCACGGAAAGGGGATGTAGCTCTCGGGGAGTGCCCTAAGATGTTCGGCAGCTACAAGCCGGAATCCTCCTCTGCGAGCACGGGATCTCGACATACGTAGCGTCTTAGCCAAACTCAGTCGGTGTGGAACCACCTCGTAGAACTTCAACGAACGGCCTCGTAAAAGCTGATCAAAATGAGGGGACTCACGTTGCTCTACGGCATCCGTTAATGAATAAAACAACAAAATAGAACAATGCGTTCTCCGAAATATGGAGTACGCGTATAAAATTGACCACTTACTCCATCGATGGTTTCAAAGAGCAAACAAAAGCGGCGTCTTCGGTGTTTACGAAACGATTGAAATATATCCGCACTCAAAAATGCATGGAAACGATCTTCCAAATCTTTCCCTTAAGATGTGATAAATCCCATTCCAAAAAGGAGTCACGAAATAAAACTTAAAATGCACACAAAGATTGACCAACGTCGAAAGGGTCGCTCCCAAGAACGTATCAAAATGAACGCCCAATCCGAAGTAACGCAATTAATGGCTCCTTCTTTGCTTTGCGACCAATAAGCCGGAACTGAATAAATCACGTGATCGACTCCAAAAAAGATTATAGAAAGAACCAACTTGACAGAAAGAAAAGTGTCTGCTCAAACGCTTACTGCGAAATAAAACCAAATAAATCAAATAATACGTAGAGCAAAACAAAACAATTAATCGAAAGTTTAAATCTAGAAGCGTCGAAAACAATTTCTTAAAGAAAAACATCGTAACCAAAATTTCCCTGAGCGGTAGAACGCTATGGTAGAACGTGTCGCTTCAACGTTGCACAGTTGGCAACTTTACCGACGGTTGTCACACATAAGTACATAATAATAATAATAATAATAGTGTCTTTATTTCCACTGTACAAATCAAAGGTGACAAGACGTACAAGATATTATTGTAACAAGGGAAATCCGCGGGCGGAGTTCAGGCTATGATACCTAAGTATCCCTGTTCTTACACCCAACCCGCAATACAAATATAAAGTATTTACTGAGCCGGTAATAAAGAACGCCATAAAGAGAAACAAACGTTATTCCGCAACAAAACTAAATACAGTTTTCATCAAAACACAAACATTCTGTATCCTCAGCAATGATCAGTGATCGCATTGTGTATAATGACTAACGACTAACGGCACATGTTATTGTTACACATCATGATAACAGTTAATTACTTTAATAGTGATATCAGAATTTCACGCTTAAATTTAGTAGGAGATAAATATTTAAAATTGACCGGAATTGCATTATAAATTTTAGCAATGTTATAAGTAAAACTTCGTTCAAAGTAACTTGTGGAATGAATAGGTGGAGTTATTAAACCTTTGTTTCTTATATTAATATGATGTACATCACAACGAAAAGATATTTTTCTGTATAAGTACGAAGGACATTTATATAATATAATTTTATGAAATAAACAAGTAGCATGCAAATATCTTCTGTCTTTCATATTTAACCAATTACTCAATTCTGAGAGATTCTGTCGTATTTCCTGATGCCATGAATAAGCCTAAGACATGAATTCTGCACCATCTGAATTCTATTTTGAGTAGCAACATGAATACAAAACCCATAAACTGCATCACAAAAACTAAATTGTGATAGCACAAGACTATCACAAAGTTTAGCCTTAAGTTTTCGAGACAAAAGATTCTGTTCTGATATATTAATTTCAACCTTGAATAAGCTGAGCGAATACACTTCGAAATATGTGATACGAAACGTAAATTTTTATCAAGTATTAAACCAAAACTTTTTGCCTCTTCTACAAATTTTAAGACTAAAGGCCTGGTGCTCAAGTTTACTACTGAACAGTAAGGCCACCGATTTGAGAGGATTTATAATCAATCCGTGCTTTCTAGAAGCTTCGACTAGAGAATTTAAATCAGAATTTATTAAGTTATTAACAGATAGCAGTCACATGATCGTCATTATTAAAAGAGAATAACAGTTGCGTATCATCCGCATACATTTGATAGGAGCAATATTTTAAAGAATAAACGAGATTACAGGTGTATACAGTGTATAAAATTGGCCCCAGAATAGATCCTTGTGGGATTCCTCGCATCTTATCCAAAATGAAAGATTCCTAGAGTTAATTGTAACTTTCTGAACACGGTTGCTTAAATAATTTTGGAAAAAGCATATGGCATTTTCGGAGATACCGATGTAATGTAATATAGCAAGCAGTATTTCATGATTCAAATTATCAAAAGCCTTGCTGTAATCCAACAATACAAGAACACTTCCATCACCACGATCACCGGCTTTTAAAATATTGTCCGTAACATTAAGCATCGCAGTTTCACAGCTATGATAACGTCTGAAGCCAGATTGGTGTTCCGGTAAAATGCTTAAATTTGTTAGATGTTCGCGTAATTGTGTGGCAATAATTTTCTCTAATATTTTGGAAAGAGTAGGCAAAATACTTATTGGCCGAAAATGAGATATTTCTGTGGGATTTTCTATTTTGTAAGTGAGATAATCAAAGATTGTTTCCAACAAGCAGGAAAGTAATTATGAAATAAACAAGAATTAACGATATGCGTTATGAAAGGAATGATAAACGGACAACAAAGCTTTAACATCGTAATGTTAATACTATCTGTACCCATATTTGCCCCGGTCTTAATCTCCAATATTGTTTTAGTAATAACATCAGTGTCAACTAGAGTAAAGAGAACAATTTTTTCCCCACCAAACTTTCTGTTATTAGAATGGAAGTGTATAATGTCAGTAAAATCAACATTAGCTTCAGGAATCGAATTAATAAAATAGCGATTAAATGCATCAGAATTTTGTAATATCTCAGGAACTGAAATGCAATTTTTCTGGGTAATATTTAATCATGCCTTAGTTCTTTTCAAGAAGTTTAGTATCACTGGAACGAGTTAGGTATTCAAAATATGCTTTCTTTTCATGTCCTACAGCTGTGGTGGTCAAGTTTCTAAGAGACTTATAGTAGTTCCAATGTTCTAGTTTTTTGGATTTTTTAAATCTATCCAAGGCTTTATCTCGCAACTTCATCATATATTTAAGATTATCTGATAACCAAGGAGCAGGTTTTTTTGTAAAACGCTTTGTTTTGAATGGAGCATGAGTGTCGAGTAGCTGAGTAATTAAATTATTAAAAAAGGTAATCTTATCATCAATATTTTCAATATAAAATATTTGATGAAATGGCATGTTATAAAGATCTCTATGAAACAAATTATAATCAACATTGTATAAGTCTCTGTAAGTACGAAATACGTTCGTCTTCGGTACCTGAACAATAACAATATCACAAGCAACTAGTTCGTGGTCCGATATATGAACACTGTTTACCAGTACGTTTCTTATTAAATCCCTGTTAGATACTATGATCAAATCGATAAGTGTTTCACTGTATGCCGTAATCCGCGTCGGAGACGTCACCAGTTGATGAAAACCTATAGCATCTAACATTGAATTTAAAGTATTAACAGCTCCATCCTGTCCATTCAAGACGTTTATATTAAAATCACCTACACAAAAAACTTCATTCGCAGTTGGAATGATTTGAGCTACGGTACCCTCAAATTCATTTAGAAAAGCATTACAATTAGTATTAGGAGGTCTATAACAAACACCAAAGGCATACTTACAATTTTGTGTATTAATAGTTATCCAGAGCTGTTCAATTACTTTAGAAGTGATGATTTTTTCATAAGATATGGAACTTTTTAAATAGAACCCAACGCCTCCTCCTCTACCAAGCCGATCTTGCCGAATGAATTTATATCCCTCTATGTAATAGTTTTCGGAAGCTATCGTTGGTACCAACCATGTCTCAGATAAACCAACAATATCATATGCAGCATCCAAAGTGACTTGTTTGAGTGAATAAAAATTTGCACTAAGAGAACGGATATTTATATGTGCCAGTTTAATGTAATCACTAACCATTGCACACAGTTATTCAAAAATACTCATAATAGAAATAAAAATAATAGTAGACTGCAATACAAATTCAAAAGAAGCAATAAATGCTGATGATAATAATTACTTTGTGTTTGTAATACTTATCGAGTTTTTAATAAAGTATTTTAAAGAATCATAAATAAATTAAGCTCATTCTATACAAGATACCTATTATTAAATTAATTTCTTATACTAATACGGACTGTATGTAATAAGATCCAAGATACACGCAATTTGTAAACAATATCGTGAATTTTAACAATCAAAATTATAAAATGCGGCGATAACACGAGGAACTTAAATTATACTAATTTAATTATTACAGAAATATGTATATGTATAAATTTACCAGAAAAAAAAATCAATATTTGTATTTTTTAATGAAAAGCAAAAATACCACTTATGGGTTCTTAAACGCACCGTAAAGGAACACTAACAAAAAAGCACACAACGTACTTGCGACAGCAGTATTAAAACTGATAACAATAAAAATTATAACAATCATACCGCATAATAACATTTGAAATTTTATTTATACCCAAACATATTTTTAACCGAACCTTCCGTTTTATAATAAATAATACCGTCCTTGGTCCAAACATTGCGTCTGCCGTGTTCTTCCGCTAATACTTTAAGTTTTTCAGCCCGCAGTTGCGTAAGATCCTCCTTTATAACCAAATTAGTGCCCTTTAGTTTACTTTTACGACCAAAAACTTCTGATTTAAATTTATAGGAGCCAAATTTTATCAATATGGGGCGAGGTTTACCAGATCTGGGATTCAGTGGGCCAATTCGGTGGCAACGGTCGATATGAGTAGAAGAAAAATCCAAATTTAGTTTGTCGGAAAATATACCGGTTATTATAGTTTCTACTTTTTCATTACGCTCTTCTTTCACACCAAATAACCGTAAATTATTTCTGCGGCTGTATTGCTCGAGCTTATCAGTTTTTTCCTGACAAGTAAGCTTAAGTTTTTCATTTTCTTCTTTCAAGTAACTTATTTCTTTTTCCATTGCATCAAATTTAGATTCATAGTTTTCAATAATCACACTCAATTGTTTGTTTAAAATTTCACATATCGATTGTGAGATGCTAGCGACGAATGTTTCTTTTTTGAACGCTTGTAGTATAAGGTCTTCATACTCCGAAATTTGTGACCGTGAGAGTACCATTTTTTGCCACTAGTTAGTTGTATATACCAGTAAGAATTAGAACACTTCACAATAAATTTTTGGGTACTATAAACGAATAAAATTAAATCACATACACTGCGCTCGCAAAACACGTGTATCTACTCGCTCGCCATTTTATTCCTCATAACATAACCTCAACTCTCCGATGACATTAGGACCAAGTGTCAAGCAAACCTTTGCAATTAAATTTTACTTTAAAAATACTGCAAACGTTCGATAACGAGAACGAATTAAAACCAAGCATGTTGACGTTATCGAATTATTTACATTAAAGAGCGCAACTTTATAAATGTGAATAGCAAATTGTGCGAGTGACTTTGATGTTTCTCCAGCAACGCCGGCAAAGCTCTTGGAGGAGGGAGGGTTCAACGAAACCCCAAAAGCAAAGGGTGGACAAGTTGAATGAAATAAAAGTTACCAGCTGAGCACACTTATTTTTATTTAAAACGCTCAAAATTTGGTCAAGATTAGCAAAAGGTTAACTTACAAAAGTTTAGTGCGACCCAAACGGGGTCCAATGAATCGAACAAAAAGAATAATTAAATAAACTTTGCGATCAGGCGAACAATCAAATTAGAATTTAACCGATAAGCAGATCTGCTCCTCGTTTACACTACACCTTAAAGTAAATAAAGAAGAGCACTTATTTAACAAAGAACTAAAATAAATAACAACGCCGCGTTAAAGTCAGTCGACAAAATATGTCAATGTAAATAATTAAAATACTTCCGACCTGGTAACCAAAAATCCAGCGTAATGACAGACAGTTGTCAACAGTAAGGGAACGCCCTCGCACAGTGTTAGCGCCGTTAATGCCGTAATTCGGCGTGGCGGTTTGCACCAAGTGGTGTCGTGTCCGCAGGTCGAGTCCACTTTCACGGGTGGGGACGAAGCGTCTTGCTAGGGCTTCAAACGCTGATTTCCAGCCTTTTCTTTCACCCCAAAGATTAAGGTTTTAGCAGATCGGTAAAACTATCACTGGAAGCCTAATAGAAGAAAGATACGCGTTACGAAACAGCACGTACACAAAATGGCCGGTAGAACATACCTGTACTTTGCTCCAAAGACGAGTTCACTTTCACGGGCGGGGGCGGAGCGTGTTGCTAGGGTTTAAAATCGTTTCAAACGCTGATTTCCAGCCTTTTCTTTCACCACAAAGGTTGTTAAGGTTTTAGCAGATCGGTAAAACTATCACTGGAAGCCTAATGGAAGAAAGATACGCGTTACAAAACAGCACGTACACACAAAATGGCCGGTAGAACATACCTGTACTTTGTTCCAAAGACGAGTCCACTTTCACGGGTGGGGGCGGAGCGTGTTGCTAGGGTTTCAGATCGTTTCAAACGCTGATTTCCAGCCTTTTCTTTCACCCCAAAGGTTGTTAAGGTTTTAGCAGAACGGTAAAACTATCACTGGAAGCCTAATAGAAGAAAGATACGCGTTACAAAACAGCACGTACACACAAAATGGCCGGTAGAACATACCTGTACTTTACTCCAAAGACGAGTCCACTTTCACGGGCGGGGGCGAAGCGTGTTGCTAGGGTTTCAGATCGTTTCAAACGCTGATTTCCAAGCCTTTTCTTTCACCCCAAAGGTTGTTAAGGTTTTAGCAGATCGGCAAAACTATCACTGGAAGCCTAATAGAAGAAAGATACGCGTTACAAAACAGCACGTACACACAAAATGGCCGGTAGAACATACCTGTACTTTGCCCCAAAGACAGGCTTTCGAAAAGCTGTTCAACGAGCTTGAAGTTTACTCAGCGTACGCTTGAACAAATCTCGGAGTAAATTCCGTTTCCGACTTCCTTCACAGATTCACGTGAAAGGGAGCACAAAGATTGTAATCACAAATAAACAAATAGACGTGTACGCTAAGAAATCTAGCGGCAAACTGAATGCGACGCGCAAAGCTGCGCTCTTCCAACTATACGCTGAGACGGGCTTGTTACGGGATGAAATCATTTTCAGCCGGGCGACAGAGTGAAATGGAGAGATATTGTATGACCAAATAACAACGTAGGGTTTAGTGACGTAATATTGAGAAGTATGGGAAAAGTCACATAGGCTCGCTGAAGTTTGGCTTCCCGCACAAATACAGGGCGACTGCCAAATATTATGAATAACTTTAATGAATTTTTCAACCGTAACAAAACAATATTGTAATAATAATACAATTTTAATGCGTATGAATTGTTACTATACAAAAAAGTAAGACGATATTTGGTCTGCATTAATTTACGCTGTAGCTTCAGGCAACATCCGATGTTGCGCTGACTACAATATCGGATCGTAATTTTTCCCTTAATACACCTGACGGAACATCGTCTTCAACCTCATCGTCATTGTAAAACAGATTGCTCCAACGTTTTCCCATTGTTTGCTGATTAACTTCGTTGCAAGCCGTGTATCAAATTTACAGTTGATTATTTGATAAAAAGGATTGAGTAAAGAGTTTGGTGAGTCTTATCAACAAAGTTACCTTGGGTGGTATGAACATGAGAAAGATTGACCCACCTTTACTTCTAAGCTGCTCCTCTGGTGGATGACTTGATGCATTAACAATGCTTTTATTGGAAAATTCTGTTCCTTTAGGAACTCCTTCACCTAGAAATTTGAAATTGTAAAATTTTAGAACATTTGTGATTATTCATTGATATACCTGAGGGATAAAGCGTTTGTGAAACCATTTCAAGGTCATCCAAGCAGTTGTTGAACATCGTAATCAACAGGGCAGTTAAAGTTTTTAAATGATCGCGGTTTTTTTGCTTTACCTATATAATTAGTGGCCTGATTTTGTGTGTGTCAGCAGCATTCGTACATGCCAGAAACGTAATTCTTTGTTTTTCTGATTTTCTCCCTGGAACAGATTTTTCAAATGAAGCGGCATACGTCTTTTCAGGTAGAAGTTTCCAATAAAAGCGACTTTCATCTGCCTTATAGATTTGATCCATATTTAACTCCAACTCTTCAATTCTACTCATTAATCTGTTTTTCAATGGCTGTATAAATTCAGGTTGTGCAGATAGCTTTTCGACGAAAATAGCTAGCAGTCGTATTTCCATATCTTGCCTTGAATCTTTATAACCAGCCATCGTTGGCGTCAAAGTTTTCACTCTCCTTCAGTTTTTTTTATTGAAAAGTGTTGCCCTCTCTTTAACCATTTGACCACTGACTGGAACATGGTTCTCCCTTTATTTTAGAAACCATTTATAAACGGCATTTTCCATTTGGTGCCTTTGCATTTTTTAAGGTTTTCCGTTTTCCAGGTCCTCCAAATGTATTGCATACCCTTTGCAAATTTTCTGTCTTGTACTGCTTAATTTTGCATATTGTTGATTTCGACACACCTTGAGCAGCTTCTTCTACTATTTTCATTTTATCAGTCAATTGTAAACATTTTTTTATTGCACACCGTAGCGTAGATGCACGTTAACTTCACAGAAATGACTGAATTGCGTCGCAAAGGGAAATCCTCCACGTCTGTTTGTCGCCACAATAATTTACGTCACCGAGAGTACAGGTGTACAGTTATTTACATTATCGAGCGTTCCATTTGAACCCTTGAGATGAATTTGGTGTTTACATTAGGCAGACCAAAGAGACCTATAGAAACAAAATCTTGCAGATTTTAGCTGGACTGCGTTTGTGGAGAGAAGCATGGAAATGGATGTATGGGGAATGCCGGATGGAAGGCCAAACGATTCGCACGAAAGATTCCAACAAGTATTTAGACATAATCATTGATGGAAAAAGGACTTTCTTAAGCTGCATACAATGGGCCTGCATGAAGGCTGGGAACGTCATGCATAAGATTATGAGCCTCTCCACGAGGAATTACAAGATACCGCTCCATGCGGCTATGGTCTATATAAACACCGTGATGATCACAATACTGGGGTACGGTGCAAGCGACTACTGCTGCAAAAGCCAAAGAGTCTGGTAAGAAGAACACAGCGAGAATAACAGGTGCCTTCGGAACAACATCTCTGGAGGCACTTGCGATGGTAACGGCTAGCCTGCCGATGGATTTCGAGATACGACGGAGAGCAGCCTTGTACTGGCTGAAGCGCCATCGCCAAGATCAGGTAAACAAAATACTAGGGCGTCATGCGGAAACAAAGCAGGAAGTCTGGGATATGATAGCGAGCGAATGGCATCATGAATGGGAGGAAGTAACAAAGGGAGCTAGACTTGAAACGCTGTTCCCAAGCATAGCGCACAGGAATAACATCGACTATCTTCAACCCTTAAAGGGGACGGTGCACTTCCTCACCGGACATGGGCCTTATCCATCACATTTTCACCGAATGGGAATGAGGGACACTCCGACCTGTGAGTGTGGGAATGAAAATGAAACGTCTGAGCACGTCGTACTGGAATGCATAGCTAGAGCCACAGAAGATATAACCCGCTTGAGGCAGCAGATCAATGGGAGATCAATACAAACATTACTGTCTAACGCACAAGACACCGAGATACTAGGTAAGCTTGCTGACCTGGTATCTAGGTATGAATTGGGCAGATATCAACAACGCAGAGGAAATAGGTAGGAAATCCACAGAAGGATCAATAAAGGCTGCATGCAGCTGGAATCCAGCAGCAAGCAGGAATGCCAGTCTGAAATTAATTGATTATAAGTAAGTGACAATGGGATATACTGAATAAAAAAAACCAAAAGTGACAAATTAAACATAAGTGAGTGATGGTTAAAACTACAGGAGGCAACTAAGCATTAGTTGATTAAGGACCTCCAACCACAGAGAGACTTATAATAGACTTACGCTGGATTTCACAGACGTCAGTTAACTTTAATCATCGATTAAAAATAATCATTCATATACCTTCAACACATGTAACCATGGCAACGTTTACTTTTAACGGATGATTAAATTTAAGTAACGTTTGTGAAATCCGCCATTAGTGATTAAAGTAAAGTTAGTGTTAGTGTTAATGTAAGTAATAACGCCTGAACGGTCCAGTAGTAAGAGAACCGGCTTTGTAATCGCATCGCATGGTCGTCGGTTCGAACCGAACTCGGGATTTTTCTCGGGGGTGGTCGGTATCGACTTCAGGCACCCTTCAGTGTTAGGGATAAAATTCGACACTACTTCCCCTTAAACGGCGAGAAGGTTGGAAGTAACAAAGCCATGGAACACTTTACATACACTCAAATACACTCCCGCTCCTGAGGTCCTGACAAGTCTTTGACTTAGGACCCCGTTAGGCAACTACCACAGATAAAAATAAAAAATAAAAAAAAATAGTGAAAATAAGAGTTACATCGTGGAACAAGACCTGGTAGACATAAGTTAGCCATGAAGTTGTAGGTTAAGTCGAGAGTAAGGTAGATAGAAATAACATAGCACAAATGTAAATAGGTTAAGTCAATATAAAGGAAGAGAGTGCCACCTCCCCGAGGTAGGGACGACTAACGAAGCGGGGGTCCCGGCAAGCTGGCCGTAATAAAAATCCCCCACACGGCTAAGCGCACTTCTACTTCTAGGAAATTACGACCGGGATTAAATAGTTAGGTGCCTGGTTATTATAGATAAGTGGTGTTAGATGTAAAAAAAATGTTTACATTAGCGCAATGTTTTCGGTATTGGGTGTTTACGTTAACGAGCGTCTACTGTAATTGATTTTAGGCTGTACGTGCTTAACAAAAGCATTCATACCAAAAAGGTTTGCTGTACTACCCCTATAGAGTACGTATTAAGCAACATTAAAATCGAGGCATATCGTTCAAAAACAAATTTAAAAATATTATTATGTATGTAAGAATTATTTTGGGCAAAATCCGTATTTCTATTTCTTAAATACTAATAAAAAATTAGAATGTAAAAGTTTCGTCTTTATTTTTTTCTTGCTTTACATATCACTAACTGCTAATAATAATTAAAGGTCAACGTTTATTGCATTACATCTGCGGGTGTTACTGCTCTATCATTTATTACGCATAATAGTATACTTCCTTAACAATTAAATCACATGCAGTACCTCTCAAACTTTTTTTCTGTAAAAAGTAGACGTAGATTTTTCCAAAGTTATTGTTCTTGCGTATTAGTACATATTGGTTACAGTAAGTGAAACTTACTCGATTACACACTGTATAAATATTGAGAACTTGCCATGGAATTATAAAAATTTGTAAAAAATGAAGTTATACCGAGTGAGCATTTTCAATCCGGGACATAGGAAGTTAGCATGACTACCATTAATAATGACATATTTGATTAAAATCATTTAAAAATTGTTGAATTTAAGTATTATAATTTTATTACAAACTAAAGATTAAAAACAAATTGAACGTTCTCTTATAAATTATAGCAAAAGTTCAAATAATCCTCCATTTTGCACCAAATAGTACCCTAACGTATTATAAAATCCATTAATCACATTCGTTAGTGTTTCAGCGTTAATTTCGTTAAAAATGTCATTATTAAGGGTCGTCATGCTTATCTCCTATGTCCCGGATTGAAAATGCTCACTCGGTATATGATTTGTTTAGAACATGAAACATCAAAAATCAAAACAAATTTAATAAATTTCCGTTGAAAATATCTTGATTCAAGCAGGTTCTTGTCCGATGAAAAATGTATCACAAATCCTTTGAAACGGACACTGAATATGCGCACTAATACTCAACGTTTCGCCGTCGTTCGACAGCTTCGTTATTTGTACTTTTTTCACTAATTCAGTTCGAAAGATGAGCAATATTTACTGCAGTATGTAATAATAACAATATTTAAAGTTGGTTCTTGTCCGGTTTAAAGATTTTGTGATACAATAATAACAACATAACATTTCACAAGCGAATTTACCCAGTTTTACTTGTTGTCACTTCTATATGCTCGTTGATATAATGTGATCTTAAAAATTAAGGTTCAACGTTCAAGGTCACATAGTTGAAAATGCTGTTTTATATCAAAATTGTTCCAAAGTTCGCAGAATTTTGAGATTTTTACAACTTCCAAAATTGCCAACTGTCCTTGTTTCGGGTAAAAAATAAGAAATATTATTAATATGTTTTGATAAATATTGCAAATACATATAACGTGCGTTCATATACCAACACAATATTATTGCCAGTTTAAATTATTTTCTTGACAATTAGAAAAATGTCATTTTCCTTTACAGTTTTAAGCTTTTTTTTAGCAGTGTTTCTTTGCACTTCAAAATATTTTGCTGTAAAGAAGAAAAGTGTTTAGATTTTATGAAATAAACTTATAATAGACTTCAGACAATATTAACATTTCATCGTTTATTAATAATTTTTTACTTATTTTCTAAACCCCTGTTAATTAATAATTAGATAATCGATGCAAGAATACTTTTAAGGGCTGAAAATCGGCTTTCAATGTTTCTGTGATTTTTAGTTTAATTCCAAGACTTTCTTTTTTTTTAATATTTCGTTTTTGCTTGAGTGCAGGTTGAGCATGAAATCTTATAATGACTTTCAACTATAGTTTTATTATTAAAGTTACATAAAGTCATGATATGATATTAATTTCTGTACTCTGCTCATACATTTTTCCCGTTTAGTTTTTAGGCAAACGATTGATAGCAAATATCTGTTTTATTCGGTGAACAGGTCATAGGTATACACGGAAAGGCACGCGCACACATATGATGAAATTGGTTTGTTTTGTTAGTAAATCGTCGAAACAAACTTTCGAATGTGTGAGATATTGCGACATACTGTGTTTACTCGTCATATTTTAGGCATTTGTGAAAAACGCATCTCGTTCTCGTTCTCGTTCTCGTTCGCTGGCTTAAGGAAATGAAGCTGTTTCGAAAGCCCGTGTCACAAATTGGGAAAGTGTCATGAAATTATGTATTACGATTTGTTATGTTGCGTTGTGTGAATTGTTCGAAACAAGCATGAAGTATTTTACAGACTGCATTTTACTTATCTTATCTCAAGTAAAATGTCCCTGTCAATGTACAGAAGTGTTTGTTGCATCGTTTTTAAAAAATAGACAATGTTTACGCGGTATAAAGTCCTCAGATAGTGTTAATATGCGCACGATTGGAAGAAACCTGACACGCACCCGGTGTTAATACATTGTCTTCTTCAAGCAGGCTCTCTGATATTTTTAAACACGAACTGGAACGCACAAAGACCCTGATGATGATGACATTCGGAACAGGTGCGCTTTGTTTGCGGTCGCCGGATTTATCTTATCGTCCCTAATTTACACATGCGACCCGAACGGTTTCAATGAACCGCTCTTTTATTTATTCACTGCTATCAATTCTCCGGCCGAAAAGTTGTGCAGATTAATAATAAATCAAGGGACGCGGCGCGAATATTGAAAATGCGGGCGCGCTATAAATTTCGTCTTTATTTCGCTCGCGCCATCGATATACATATATGACAAATTATTGACTGGAACCCCGATGTATGCAAGGGTGAGATGCGAGGATGTCTTATTTGCCGCGTGTCAAATAAAACTTCCGCACGTGTACTATATCAATAAACATTTTTCTTTTCAGGGGGATAAAAATTGATGGACTTCAATTTCAGTTCAGCTGATGATGAATGATATTGCGGTATAAGTTCGCTGCGGCTGAATTATTATAGTTTTTTGCGAGTTCAGATATTACCTACAAAAAATAAGCTTTAAAATTCAATTTGAAATAAAAAGTTTTTTTTTTCATGGCTTCCGATGGAGCCACATACAGAAGAATTTCTTGAAGGCTGCCGATATTCTTATTCTTGTTCTTGCAGATCATGAGCACGCTTTGCAAATAATGACAGTCGAATATTTTTACACTTTCATAAAATTCGTTTGTGAAGAGTATATGGAATGCTTTTCTAACGGATAAATTACGCATGGACCGACACCCCATGTTCTTTTATTGGGCCCATTCATCTGTGGGTCTTTTTCGAATCAGTTTCCTTCTCGTTATCGGATTTTTCTTATATTTGTGTTTCTTCCGTTAGCACGTTTTGAGGGCTATGAGTATGACACCCCCTTGTTTGAGTTTTTGGGGCCAGACAAGCTTAGCAGTAGGTACAGACGATTCACGAGATCCTTTCTACTACGATATCGTGTTCGCAGAGGAGGACTCCCCCCTGGTTGTAACTGCCGAACCATACAGGGCACATTCTAAGGTTTGCACGCCTTCCGTAGATGAACATGCGAATAGGTTGGAGGAGATCGTGTTGGTATCATTAAAATTTTATCTTACGTTTTACGTTGTTTTTCGTATATGTTAATTTTGGGTACTTATCGCTGCCTACCAAGACGCAGTTGCCTGACGTAGGCCTTTGATTCCTTCCCGACCCGATTTATAATGTTAATATTAAGGTAAAATTAAAAAAAACCAAAAAAGATATCCTGGCCGGTGTTTACGCCTTTAATTTTGCGCTGTCCAATGAAATAGTACGCCTCACATACATGTTTGTTTCTGCAAATATATTTGAGTAAGGTATCACGCCCACTTTTAACGTTTCATTTGCTTGCGTCATAATCTTCTGCACATTTTTGTTGCATATTTCTGTGTATATTAAATGATCCTTACAACCGTGTCCCGAGTTTTTGTCTGGTTCTTGGGGGATGGGGATGTTTCGCCCCCACCGTTTGGCCCCCGCCGTTTCGTTTCTGGTCCCAATTCGCCCCCGACCCATTTCGCCCCCACCGTTTGGCCCCCGCCGTTTCGTTTCTGGTCCCAATTCGCCCCCGACCCATTTCGCCCCCCCAGTTAACATATGCTAATTTTAGAAATTACATTGAGTCCTTTCAATCATCAGTGCTTTAATGTTCTTCATTGCATTAAATAACAGTGACAAGATGTGTTTGTTACGTCGTCACAAACGTTTATTTTACATACCTTTATTTTAGGATAAGTTGATAATTTAAATCATATCATTTTATTCTTATTGTAGATATCACAGGACGAATAATAACATAGAAGGCTAGCATCGCGGTTTTCAAAGTACTTGTGGTAATTTATTTCCAAATATATTTCAATTTATAAATAGTTTAAAAAAACAACAGTCTCTGCATAGATATGAAATTTCACAATTATTATTAAGTGTTAGACCAAAAATTAACAAAAAATATAGTGCAATTTCCACAAGAATTAAAAATATTATAGGAAATTATGGTAGGATAGATACTATGGATTATTTGTTAGGCATTGCCCATAATTTTGAATTTTAAAATATTTTATAAAATGTATTATTTAATAAATATTATTTTTAAAATTCTCTATTATTTTCGGAGGCGAAACGGCGGGGGCTAAACAGTGGAGGCTAAACGGTAAGGGCGAAACATCACATATCCGGTTCTTGGTTATGATACAGGTGACCTTCTTGCACGTCCAAATCTTTATTTGAACTCAATATAGCGATTGAGTTCAAATGTGGAGATCTCTTGCTACGCAGTGATCTAAAGAGTATTCCTTTGGAGCCGTAAACAAATCGCCACTTATTTCAAATCCTTCTCCTTAAAATTCTTGTCTTTTTCTTGCATCCCTTGGTTAAGTTTCTTGTTCTTAAAGTTAATCTTATTCTTCTGCAGTGATTCTATTTTTTTTTAATTGTCGGAACTTTCCATGTTTTGCTATTTTACAGTAACTGGGCTTTTTCAATTCCGTTTTTGTTTTCGGAGCTTCCTTTCTCCCAGCATTGGTTATTTTTGAAACTCATTTCCTCATATTTTCTTATTCATTTAGTTCCGTTGTTTCTTGACTCCATTCTTCGATCGCGATGTTGAGATTCTATAGACCTGTTAGATCCTGCAGGCGACTGATGCGCTATTGGCTCTGAGAAAATCTTTTCCAAGAAGACCATCCACTCTCAGGTTCACGAAATCTGAGCATATCATCGATCTGATGTCGCTGTACATTTTCCCTATTCGGAGTGGTAACATTATTGATCCTATCATCTGAAACTTTTTATTTCATAAACATTTATTTAGTTTCTGAACAAAAAAAATGCTTATTGAGTTTCAGAAAAATTACAACAGTCTCTTAAGTCCTCATATAGAATTGAAGATGGTGAGGTACATTATTATTTACAAAGGTTGTGGATGTAGCTGAATATCCGCTATGCTTTGCTGATGTACTTGTGGTAGCGGTGGTAGTGACATTAGATGGATGTGAATGTCCATTTTGTAGCATTGGTGTATTAGTAGCAACAATGGTAGATAATTGTTGATTTTCTGTGAACATACGCATCGAGTACTTAGGGATAGGAGCAAGTAATTCAGACTTGATACATTTTGGTAATAGGGGCCCTTAAGTTCTTTCAAGTTAGTGCGATACTGGCCAGAAAAACCTCAACGGAATGTTGTGGTTGTACATTTTTAGCCTCATTGTTGTTAATTACACATTCCATCGACGATGCGGCTGCTGTTTTTGGTGGATTTTTTATAGCTTTCTTTAGTGTACATGTTACTGAACCCGGTGGTAGCGACAAGCTGAGTGGAATCGGATAGGTTGTTGGTGCGAAATGTGGGGATAGCGCGGGAAATGGCGATGGAGTTGGTACAGAATATGGAGACCAAGTTGGTATGGAATAAGGAGACGGAGTTGCTACAAAATGTGCAGAGTCCTCGAATTCCTGATTAAGTCTCACTTCTCCATCGTCTGTGCTACTAACTATTTCTGTTGTATTTTTACCGTCTTCGGCTTCTTCCCGACTATTAATATTTCCTTTCGTTTCTCTTTGTTGGAAAAAATGCTTCAAAAAAGATAATTGTTCGTAATATATTTATACAACTCGATTTTTTTAGGGGTCTGTCCACTTGTTGTAGCACTCTTTTTTTTATCTGTGGTGATTGCCCAACGGGGTCCTAAGTCAAAGACTTGTCAGGACCTCAGGAACGGGAGTGTATTTGAGTATGTGTAAAGTGGCTTTGTTACTTCCAACCTTCTCGCCGTTTTAAGGGGAAGCAGTGTCGAATTTTATCCCCAACACTGAAGGGTGCCTGAAGTCGATACCGACCACCCCCGAGAAAAATCCCGAGTTCGGTTCGAACCGACGACCATGCGATTGCAAGACCGGTCCTCTTACCACTGGACCGTTCAGGCGTTCTTCAGGCTTTTAGGCTTTTACGGTATTGGTCCCGTATGTTGTTTCATCTTGATCTGTCAATTGTATATGTTATGCAGATTTAAACATGCAGGAATTTCAATTACTTTCAACAACGTGAGTAGACTTAGCGGTACCACGAGTTTTACTAGCCTACTTGGATAATTTTAAGCTAGGTGACGCCCTCTTTACATCTAGGTTTAAGCTACCGACAATCTATTTGTAGCCCACCCGTCTCCACTGAGCTGGGTATATTTCCAAGTAGAGTTTTAACATCTACGATGTAAGGCGAAAATCTAGGTAACAGCAGTTCTCGCTTTTGTCGCTTCGTAAAAGCTGATGTCTCTGGCTACCTAAAATGTACACACTGTATGTGTAGGCAAATTATCGCAGTAGCAAGTATTCACAAATGCAAGTTTCCATCTGAAAAATTTCCCGTGGACATCTCTAATACAATTTTCACTTCTTTTTTAGCTGCGAACTTAAGGACCTGACACATTGGTCTATAAACTTTAATATAACAATTGAATATGTGAGATTAAAAAGGCCCCAAATCTTGCTCGAACGATACGAGAAATTGAAGAAAAAGAGTTTTTGAAAGTTGTTATTTTTTAAATATTTACTAAACTTTTTCTTTCACCTGTTACTATATTAAATTTCTGTGAGTTTGGATCACATAACCAGAGAAAAACGTTATTTAAATTTTACCAAAATAATAGACATACACAATCTGGACTTGGGTCCTTTTTAATCTTACATATTCAATTTCTTTTTGATCTTTAACGGGGACTTTAAAAATCGCACAATTGCTCAACGTTTCACGATCGGTTGATAGCTTCGTCAGAAGTGATGGTGAAACGTTGAGCAATTGTGCGGTTTTTAAAATGTCCGTTGGGGATTAAAAAGAAATTGTTATAGAAATTTTCATCGGACAAGAGCCTACTTAATATTAAACATTTTGTTCGTAAATTGAAACTTTTTTTCTTCTAATGCTTTTAATAATTATCTTAACTCCATAACTGGTGCTCTCCTAACTCCAGATCCAATTTTATTAAATTTTTACAGCAATAATGTTTGTAGGTACAAAGGCCTCCCACTTTTCATTTGAAAGAAGTATCTGAACATGAGGTTGGGAAACTTATTGGCAGTATTACCTCTGGGTCGGCCGGAATGGATGGAATTAGAATGATTAATATTTGCTGTCCGTATCTTGTTCCTATCTTCACACATATTTTCAATTTTTGTCTATCTACAGGTGTCTTCCCAGATCAATGGAAGCAAGCAAAAGTTATGCCATTACCCAAAATTAGTAAATCACAAAACTTTAAGGACCTGCGATCGATTAGTATTTTGGCTACATTATCAAAGGTCTTGGAAAAGATAATGGACAAGCTACTACTTGACAATGCATAACTTGATTCCCGCAATGCAATCTGGGTTTAGACCTGGCTATAGTTGCGCCTCGGTGTTATCTCATTTAGTTGATGATATCATTAAAGCGACAGATGATAACGAACTTAGTATGCTGATTACTTTAGATTACTCCAAAGCCTTTGATAGATTAAACCATGAATTATTAGCTATATTAAAATTCTTTGGTCTAGATATTACCTCATTGTCTTTATTTCACAATTATCTTTCTGACAGAACACAAAAGGTTATCATCAATAACCAATTTTCAGAAACAGCTTTGCTTAAATCAGGTGTTCCGCAAGGATCAATTCTGGGGCCATTACTCTATTCAATATACACTTCCAATTTATTTTCTTCTGGCAATATTAAATTCCATTATCATATGTACGCGGACGACACACAGCTTTATGCTTCATTTGCCCTTCGTGATCTGGATTCTGCTGTTTTCAACATCAATTCTGATTTAAAAGAATTAGTGGATATATCTTCCAAACATTGCTTAGATATTAACCCTAACAAATCGCACTACTGTTTGTTTGATAGAGAAACAACTCACAAAGTAGCGCTACCGGAGATCGCAGTTACTCTTAACAACTTAATGCGGATCATTGTGATTCCATAAAGAACTTAGGGTTGATAATTGACATAAAATTACGTTTTAAAGAACATATCACTTCATGTATACGTAGGGCGTTTTGCAATCTGAAAATGCTGTATCCCAGTAGGCATTTGTTAACAACTGCTGCAAAAATTTCGTTATGCAAATCACTCGTTTTGTCACATTTCAACTTTTGTGGCGTCACTTATGTACCATGACACAGTGACTGCTGTTGTATCCAAACAGTTCAAAACAGCTGTCTAAGACTCATTTATGGCATCCCCAGGAAATCTCACATCTCCTTTAAACTTCCTGAAACGCGTTGGCTTAACATGGAAAACCGGCGGTTCCTTCATTTCGCATGTTTTGCACATAAGATTTTAACTTCTGGAACACCTCCTTATCAGTTTATTAAAAATCAGGTACCGCTCAGATATTCACAGTGTTAATATCAGACGCAAAGCCTTGATTGAAATTCCTAAACATAAGACAACTTTATATAAAAGATCTTTCTCGTACAATGTTGCACACTGTTTGAATACTTTAAATTACAACTTTAAACAGTTATCCCCTATTCAGTTTAAGACACACTTAAAAAAAAAACATTTACTGCTTGGACGATCTTTGTGGTGAGATGTTATGTATCTAGTTTTATTATACCTTTTTTTGTAATTTGAGTTGCACTATGTTATTCTTTTCTTTTCATATCAAACCTTAATCTTTGTATCTTTGTATTTATGTCTGCCATGTATTGCTTTTCTTTTGTTGCTTATACTCTAGCTTTTCAGTTTTTAGCTTTAAGCAGGGTTGGTAGGTAGAACAGTAAGCTGCACTTTTGCAGTCATACTGATACCAATCCCATTGGATCCTTATTGCTTAGTATTTTGCTTCTGTTATAATTTTATTACCTGTTCTTACTTTTGATGATCCAAATTTATTATTAAGACCAGGAGCAAATACGAGTATATTCAATACCCTTGACTTTTGGCTGCTTCATCAAGATTGATAAAGACTCAAACAGGTTGCAAAATGTCAAATATGTTTATCTGTAAATTTCACTTTCGCAATGATAACACTTTGAACATGCTTTAACAGTAATATAAAACTTTATGGCACATTACTAGTTTTTTCAATTTATTTAATGCATCAGTTTGGTATTTCAATCGCACATCGGACTTTATTGTCATATTTAATAAATTTCTATTTGGAATTGCCTGTTGTAAATTATTATTCGCATCCATGTAAGTATTTCCTACGTACAGGGTGGATCAATTTCGATGTCTCTTATGGGCATCTCTGTAACTATAAGAGTTAGAAAAAAACTAGTGGCCAAGTCTCGATCTCTTTTTTAGAGATAAAGTCAATAGACTAAACAAAAATTGGCTATCTTCTTTTGTTTTCGAGTTATAGGCAAAAATTGACATTTTCGACTTTTCGTCAGTCGCTCATATCTCGTTTATTTTTACAGATATTAAAAAACTGTTTTGACATTATTAGGACACTTCTTTGAATACAATTCAGTGGTATAGTTGGTTTCTTGATATTTAATAAAGTTTTCGAGTTATAACATAAAGTTATATTTTTTTAAATGGAAATCATAGTAGGCAATGCCACCTTTAAATAGAGATTTTTTTTCTGTTTTCAAAAATATATACTTTGTTGGGCTTATTTGTTACAATTAATAGAATAAAACGCCTTTTTTATTATTGTAATGATTCGTCGACACCAGCCGGCGCCAAATTGTCTCTTCCGTCACAGCCGTCTAGTCGACGCGACAGCCTACAGCATTCTGACAGCGGAATAAACTAGACCAGACAGTCCATCGCCTCCAGAATGTTCACGAGAAACAACCCCGGCATATAAAAATGCACGCGGCCGGGAGTGGGACAGTTCGAATTGAATTCAACGTTAGACGGAATTAAAGTCGCGTTATAAACATTCGCTCGGCTGTTAAAATAAATTAGGATTAAGTTTGTAAATTATCTAGTGTTAAATGTTAGTGTTAATTAGTTTGCTTGTAAATAAATTAGTTTATTAACTATTTCGTGTTTTTATTTTAAAATAAAAATTAATAGAACACTTAAAATCGTTACATTATTCTTGGGTGTATTCTATTCTTAGTAGGCTGGTTTGAACAAAGGCCGACAATTTTTTTGTTTGTTTTTATTAAATATCAACTCTTGTTCAAATATTTTGACAGTTGCAGCCGCGTAAAGAGAAAGAAAGATAGAACGAGCATCCTCCAAGAGTCACAAAGATTACGACAATACCGATACCATGTGGTTTGGGTCAAATTCGAAATTATTTAATATTTAAGTTTAAAACGCATTTTTTTCGACCAAATATGCATTTCATGGGATAATGAACTAAATTATACATGTATAATATATATGTATGTATGTATTGTATGTATGTATAAATTAAAAACATCTTAAAAATAAGAAATTATTGCAGAAAAAGTTAAAGAATATTGAAATGTAAGTAGATAATAAACACAATTCTTGATATATGACAATAAAGAACTTAAAACCCAGAAAATAATATCAAAATAAATCACAATTTCAACACTGCAGCGCTAAAATACACAGCCAACTCATGTTGCAACCCAACCCAGCTCTATCGGTGCTAGCTTTCTATCTCTTATGTTTATCGCAATACCTCTCACTCTTGTGCTACCCAATCTTCAAATTGTTGTTAATATTTAATAAAAACAAAAGAAAATTGTCGGCTTTTGTTGAAACTAGCCTCCTAAGAAAAGAATGCACCCAAAAATAATAAAAAAGGCGTTTTATTCTATTAACTGTAAGAAATAAACCCAACAAAGTATATATTTTTGTTAACAGAAAAAAAAATCTCTATTTAATGATGACATTGCCAACTATGATTTCCATTTAAAAAAATATAACTTTATGCTATAACTCGAAAATTTAATTAAATATCAAAAAACCAACTACACCACTGAATTTTATTCCAAAAAGTGTCCTAATAATGTCAAAACAGTTTTTTAATATCTGGAAAAATAAACGAGATATGACTGATTGACGAAAACTCGAAAATCTCAATTTTGGCTTATAACTCGAAAACAAAAGAAGATAGCCAATTTTTGTTTACACTATTGACTTTATCTCTAAAAAAGAGATCGAGACTTGGCCATTAGTTTTTTTCTATCTCTTATAGTTACAGAGTTGTCCATAAGAGACATCGAAATTGATCCACCCTGTACTTTTTCGACGCGAACTCGCAGCGAACTCTGTGAGGAATCATCGGTGGTGAAGAACTACTTGGGAATTTTGCCCAGCTCACTGAAGATGGGTGGGCTACAAATAGATTATCGGTAGCTTAAACCCGGATGTAAAGAGGACGCCACCTAGCGTAAAATTGTCCAAGTCGGCTAGTAAAACTCGTGGTGCCGCTAGGTCTACTCACGGTATTGAAAGTAACTGAAATCCCACAGGTTTATATCCGCTTACTAAATAAGTTTGTCGGTCACACTGTATAGTACCCAAAGAACCAAACAAGAACACGATAAGTAACGGTATTTAACACACACCAAAAAGAAATCGAAAAATAAATCAGAAACTGGCGTTACAGAAAGAAAATTACCGAACAAAACAGTGACAGTCCGCTCAAGTAGTGAAATATAACGTTAATAAACTCAAATATTACAAAGCGTAAATCCGGCTAGGATATCCTGTATGGTTTTCATACAGAAATGCAAAACTCTCTCCTCAGGACACTAACGTTGGTGGGCAAACATCTTTACCTTTACTTGAATTTTAAGTTCGGGTTCAGAAAGAACCAAAAGCCTACGTCTGTGCAACTACGTATTCGGAGGCACAGATACGTATCCAAAATTGACATGTACGAAAACAACGAAAAAAAAAAAATTTTAACGAAACCAAGACGGTCCCTACCAATTTACTCAAAAAATCACCCACGAGAGGGGTGCAACCCTGAGATCATGCGCTATATGGTTCGGCAGTTAAAACCAGGGGGGACTCCTCTGCGAACATGATGTCGTAGTAGAAAGAATCTCGAGAATCTTTGGTATCTACAGCTAAGCTCGTCTGGCCTCAAAAACTCGAACAAGGGGGTGTCTTAGCCCACAAAACGTACTCATACATAAGAAAAATTCGATAACCAGAAGAAAGCAAATTCGAACAAGACTTACCTCACTGATTTCTATTAATGAGCCGACAAAAGGAAACGTGGTGTGTTGATCTTTGAGTGACGCTTAAATTTCCGCAACTAGGCGTTGGAAACTGAATCTTCCAGAAACTCCTCACGAACGACAATAAAATCCGTAAACTCAGGGCGGTTTTCACTACATTGCAACGCTCCAGGAGCTCAAAATATTCGAGCGACGTTTACGAAGCGTACTCGTGAAGTGCCAAGATGGACGTCCAACGCAATCAAACTCGAAAAATGGAGACTCCCTTCCTTTAACACACGGCAATTCGGGCGAGAAAAACTTTCGGTAAAACAGTGCCCCCAACTGTTATTACCAGAGACAACAAAAGTATAAAGGAGAAATCCTAGAGTATAGAAATAAAGAGCAAACAACCGAAACCAAGTGTAGAAAATAATTTTAAAAATTGCCTTTCGGTTAAATTTTTAATTAATTATAAATTAATTAACCTATTCCCATATTTGTGGGAAGTCTCTTCTTTCGTAAGTATTTTTTTGTCAGTCTATTCAAGAATCACCCTGTATATTTCATTTCAACTTGAAAACGCACTCATTATTTTGTGTTATTTTAGATTAATGACACAAAATTGTAAAACATATAACCACAGTCTACACACAGTCTGTTCATTTGGCGTCGGTACCTTTGATCTTTGTGTCTTCAATGCAACCACTGCGCATTCTTCCATGCG
The DNA here is from genome assembly GCA_033060865.1 of Dorcus hopei. Classification (NCBI taxonomy): domain Eukaryota; kingdom Metazoa; phylum Arthropoda; class Insecta; order Coleoptera; family Lucanidae; genus Dorcus; species Dorcus hopei. Next base: position 44,657,041 of record CM065421.1, read on the forward strand.
TTGATTCTTACGTGGCGCAAACAATTTAAATTTAAAATCTTGCAGTGTTTGCAGTTGTCCGAACGTGCCCGAACCAAGCCGATAAACCAAACTACGAATAGAAGCAGCGAGACTACTGCGCATTCTTCCCCGAGTTTCCAAGAATTTTGTACGCGAAACTAGCGCCAGTGACAAGACTGTATGTAGACTGTCATATAACGAAGTGACCACTCCGTTACTGTTTTTGTACATATTTAGTTAGGTTTTGTATATACATATTAGCCTGTATACTGTATAGTTAGGATTTCGTTTTGTTTGCGCAGATTAAAGTTTAGTTTAGGCGGGAGTTCCAAAAGGTCAGGGCTCCCCACCACGCGCAAGTTTTTATAAACGCGCTGGGAGTACGCCTTAATCAGTCATCCGCCGGCTCATTGAGCCGCCGGTCGTGGCTCCGCCGTGCTATCAAGCCACCGGACGTGGCTTGAAGACAGTGACTCACGGGCCTTCTGAGCCGCCGGTCGTGGCTCAAATGTAGTTTTCCGCGGAGTCATTCATCCGTCGATGTTTTGATTCAAACGCGTTTAACAATCTGTGCTACGTTCGCGTTACCTGCAATCGCTCTTCCTGTTCTTATCCTGATCCTAGAGTGGGTCTCACTCTCTCTCTTACCCGGTGCGGGTGTCTCGCACATCCTAGAGTGGGTGTCTCACTTTCTCTTATCGGGTGCAGGTGTCTCGCACATCCTAGAGTGGGTGTCTTACACTCTCTCTTACGCGCTGCGGGTGTCTCGAACATCCTAGAGTGGGAGTCTCACTTACCCGGTGCGGGAGTCTCTCACTTACCCGGTGCGGGTGTCTCGCACATCCTGAGCCTGAGTGGGAGATTCACTCACAACCTTACCACCGATCCGATCCCTGGAGCCTGTATCGTATGCACAGTGCGTTGTCATTTGTTTGACATTAGTGTCCGTTAAGACACACCGTTTCCGAAACTACCGTCCTGCGATTAGTGTCCGTAAGACACACCGTTTCCAAAGCTACCGTCCTGTGATTAGTGTCCGCAAGACACACCGTATATCACCGTTTCCGAAACTACCGTCCTGCGATTAGTGTCCGTAAGACATACCGTTTCCGAAACTACCGTCCTGTGATTAGTGTCCGACGCTTTTATTTCCGCTGAACCGGGACACCAACAAGCACACCCGAACCGCCGAACCGACGTCAAACAGAGCAACGATTAGCAGCAACACCAGATGACCCCGAAAAATGACGGAACGTTACAAACAATTTATGCCGGTTTGACGTCCGTGCAGTTTTTATAAAACATCGTTTCTTCGTTTCTTTTTTTTTAACTACGCACATGATAAAAGTATAGCTTGATCATACTCTGACTTGATTTTAAATTCATTTTTGGAGCATTCGCATTCATTCTCTTAACGCAACCTTCGCTAGTTTTAAGTGATTTGTGTATAACATCTAACATTCCGTAATGCAATCAATATTTACTTCATCTTGTTTATTCATTCAGCTGTATGATTTTCAAATATTGGAATTTTTTTACAAATATTTGAAGCTGTTTATTTTTCTATTTATAAAATGTGTTCATGTATACTGCCTGCTTATTATTTTCTTGCCGATCATTTCATTGTCTCATTTCAACAAAGGCGTTAAAGCTTTAAATAACTCCATTTGTTGGCAACGATTTAAGCCAGCCCTACACTTAAGATTTAACTGTGCAAATTAACAGTACAAGTTGTTTAGCTAATTTGCATAGTCCTTAGAAGTAGGGCAAACTTATTTGAAGTTAATGGACAATTAAAAGAGCTCATCGTTGAACATTTAAGATAAATAACTACAAACTTACTTAAGTACAAATTATCGTGAAATATTATTTTCAGTAATATCCTTTTGTGAAGGATATTTTAAGCTGAACTCAGATTGAATCTTTTATATAAGAAAATGCAGATAAGTCTGTAATTACAGGCTTAGAATCGTGTACCGTGATTTACTTTTGCTTTGGAAAAATAACACACAACATTACGGATGACGATTTTATCTAGGACGTGGATGAATATTTATGCTAGTACATACATAATACATAGTTCGTAATGCGGTGGAGCAGGAGCATTTCGTTTATCTGGATCTAAGTATGCTGCTACCTATACATTCAAGAAGACCCATATAATCCTTCGAGTGGTTTTACTGCACTAACCGCTGACCCGGCGGGATTACGTCGGAGGAAACTTTATTTCCCGATCCCCGCGGGTCCATAACACGCGCCGCCTGTTCTCCCCGTGATATTAGTACAGATTACTCGAAATAACGATCCCTTTACTACTACATCCCTAATAAATGCAAATAGAATAGATGCCACTTCGAACGAATTACCGAGCGCACCTGTCTCCGTTCTGTGATTTAAGACGACGCAGGATCTGCATTTTATTCCACTTTGGTGCCAAATCGATCGAGCTCTATAGCATTTGTATTCATTCTATCAAACTTTCGTGGGAATATACGGGGTGTTCTACGAGTTCCGCGGCTTGCTCTAACGTTGTATCTCTCAACACAAAAGAATCCCAACTGTGATTTATTTGCACCCAAAAATTCTTGTATTTCTCGTTTCACAATTTTCCAAAACCAAACCACAATTTTCACATTTCTGAAGAATCATTCTGAGTATAATTGCATATTTGGATGGGCTGTATAAGTAAATAAATATGTTCAATATGAAAACATTTTTGATGTGATTGTAACAAAAGTTTAAGTTTTGTTGTATGTCCCACAAATTCCTCCAATAAAGCAACAGGCTGAAATATGAATCGAAAACAGTGGATCAAAAGTTGAAATGATTGGGGACCATCTAGAAAACACTTTTCAAAGCAAACGTAATGCAGGAAGAAAAAAACCTTACGCCAAGAAGTAGTGTCCTTGTAGACTTATACACTTTGTTCAATGCTATTGCAGTTTGTTGATCCCTTCTAAATAATAGGATTGCTCCAACTCTGCAAAATAGGCATTCGTTTCCATAATCACCTCCTCGTTAGAATAAAATCTCCTTCTCGCTAGCCACTTTTTCTAATTAGGGAACAAGTAGTAGTCCGAGGGTGCCAAATCTGGAGAATATGGGGGATACGGAACGAGTTAGAACTTTAATTCGATCAATTTTGCTGCCACAACTCCAGACAAGTAAGCTGGTGGCTTATCGTGAAGGAAAAGGACTATTTTGTGGGCCAATCGTGGACGTTGTTCTAGCAGTTCGGTTTTCAAACGGTCCAATAATGATGAACTCGTAATAGTTTTACCCATTTCAATGTAATCGATGAAGATTATTCCTTGCGAATCCCAAAAGACACTCACACGGAACGGTCTTCGCTTTCTTTGGTGCAGTCTCCCCGCTGGCAACCTATTGTTTGGACTATTCCTTGGTCTCAGGAGTGTAATGTTGTATCCAAGTTTCGTCCACAGCGACAAAGCGACGTCTAAAGTCTTGTGGATTCTGCCGAAACAGCTGCAATCCGTCCTCGGAACACCTCACACGATTTCGTTTTTGGTAGATTGTGAGCAATCGCGGCACCCACCTCGCGGATAGCTTCTTCATGCCCAAATGTTGTTGCAAAATGTTATGTACCCGTTCATTTGAGGTGCCCATGACATTAGCAATCTCACGCAGCTTCACTCTCCTATCATCCATCACCATATCATGGATTTTCTGAAAGTTTGCTGCAGTAGTGACCTCAACAGGGCATCCAGGACGTTCAACGTCGCTTGTGCTCACTCCGGAAATTTCGAAACCACTTATAAAATTCGTCCATTTTCAGGAAATGCCTATATTTATTCAAAAGAACGCCAAACACAGAAAAATAGACCGATCTGACTGATACTTGGGGTATGTTCTTCCAAGAGAATAATTGAGAATAACCTCAATACTCACCGGTGGTGCGACCTCTCTAACTTTGCACGAACTTTTCAAACCACCCTCGTCCACCGAGTGCCGCGGTCTTCTCTAGCGCCTATAGTATATAAGATACAAAAAAAATTCAAACGAGCTAAGGTGTAACTCAGTCAGCTCTACTTCATAAAATTATTTTTGGCTATACAGAGTATTCAGTAACTAAGAGCCATACCAAAGTTATATTTTTTTAAATGGAACACCCAGTATATTTTTACATATTTCGAAAGTACGCATAACGAGTAGGTAACAACCAAAAATTTAGGAAGTTTTACTTAAGAGTTTGTAAGATATTGATGTTTATGTGTAAAACATTGCCATAATATGAGTTCTTATATCTTTGGTATTTATTTATATTTTGTCTTGAATTTTTGTAGGTAGTCAATACAATATCTTTTCTACAGAAATTTCAAAACTGCTTCGGTCTATCTATTATTATGTGTACAGGGAGTTGAGTTTTGCAAAAGATAATTTTTCTCAAAATTTTCAAATGGAACACCCAGTATATCTAGACTCTCGTGAAATACTGTTTTAATAAGCTTTCATAAAACGCCAAATGTATTTGTCTAAACTGAAGAAGTCGTGAGACAAAAATTAATAATTTTTTTTCTTTCGATATTGACGTTATTTAGCCTTCCTTCTGTTTTGATTTGCTGATAAATCAATGAATATGTTTTATTTTTTGTTCAAAGTAATTGAATATGTTCCTGTTAAACTAATTCCTATTTTTCTTTATTTTGAAAATACATATTTAAATAACGTTATTTTAATAACATTTTTACTGTATTTTGTTTCGTGGCGTTTCGAATCTTTCTTTCAATCTTTGAAAAACTCCATAATCCGTGTGTCTTCTCATAGGATAATGCTGCGAATATAATCTTGATGCCAAAAGACAGTTTTGGTTGCCTTTTCCTAGTAGGTATGTCTTGTCACGTAACTCTTCATTATTAAAATGCATTTTGTTATCATAAAAAAATACAAAACTGTAAAAGTAGTGTTATCTACTAATCTGAATAATTGTTCTGTCAATTAAAAATTTATAGCAACTGTTTTCCTATTTTCTAGCAAACGGCAACGTGATTCTAAATTTTATTTTTTAAAATTATTATTTTAATGTTATTTAGATATTTTCAAAGTAAAGAAAAATAGGAATTATTTTAACAGGAACATATTCAATTACTTTGAACAAAAAATAAAACATATTCATTGATTTATCAGCAAATAAAAATAGAAGAACCGGTCGGAAAGGCTAAATAACGTCAATATTGAATGAAAAAAAAAATTATTAATATTTATGTCACGACTTCTTCAGTTTAGACAAATACATTTAGCATTTTATGAAATTTGTATCACAAAATCTTTTAAGCGGACACTAAATCGCGCACTTTACACTTTACGTTTCGCAGTCAAAAATATGTTGTCAACATATTTTTCACTTCTGACGAAGCTGTCGAACGACTGCGAAACGTAAAGTGTAAAGTGCGCGATTTAGTGTCCGCTTAAAAAATTTTGTGATACAAATTTCATCGGACAAGAACCAACTGTAAACATTTTATGAAAGCTTATTAAAACAGTGTTTCACGAGAGTCTAGATATACTGGGTGTTCCATTTGAAAATTTTGAGAAAAATTATCTTTTGCAAAACTCAACACCCTGTACACATAATAACTGACAGACCGAAGCTGTTTTGAAATTTCTGTAGAAAAGATATTGTATTGAGTACCTACAAAAATTCAAGACGAAATGTAAATAAATAACAAAGATATAAGCACTCATATTATGGCAATTTTTTACACTTAAACATCAATATCTTACAAACTCTTAAGTAAAACTTCCTAAATTTTTTGTCATTACCTATTCATTATGCATACTTTCGAAATATGTAAAAATATATTGGGTGTTCCATTTGAAAAGATATAACTTTGGTATGGCTCTCAGTTACTGAACACTCTGTATAGCCAAAAATAATTTTATGAAGTAGAGCTGACTGAGTTACACCTTAGCTCGTTTGAATTTTTTTTCTATCTTATATACTATAGGCGCTAGAGAAGACCGCGGCACTCGGTGGACACCCTGTATATACATGTATGTGTATCAAATAACACACCGAACACACATATTGAATTTGTACAAATCTGTGTTAATAATTTTGTTCGTATTATAACAAAACAAATAAAATTATTAAATATTACAATAAATAAATAAATACCAAACTGTTGCATTAAATAAATGTGTTTAAATGAAACTGTTTCCGGTAAACCGAACTATTGTAAAATTGTCGGAATCTTAAACTAAACAACTAAATAAATGCATTTCCTAACGTAAGCTTCAATTTAAATTAAATCCTTGCAACCTGTATGAGTCTGCACTATATATTTTGTTTAAAATATATTTGCAGTGTACTGAACAGTAACGTCATTTGCTTTGTAAAATTTTAACTAATTATTGAATCCTGCAAGAGTAAGGTCACTAGGCGAGCTTAGTGGTGGAGATTTTGGCCGGTATACTAGAAAATTTATTAAACGCCTTACGTCATGCATACATCAATGTTTGTGAATCCACTCGTCTTTACAATGCGGTTATAAAACATTGTAATACACTTTTGTAAATGTATTTATTTCGTTCATCGCTTACTATTTTATTTGTTCGTCTCATTCGGGGTACAACATTTCATTAATTATTTCTGGAAAACTAAAATACATAAAATCTTTCTAACAATTTTCCATGTCCTGTGATGTCTATTCTTTCAAATTATTTTTTTTGTCGGTCTATTCAAGAATCAACAGTAAGGAATGGGTTTGGGTAAATAGATTTTAAAGCAGGCGCCAGGGTGAACAAAATACCCAGCTGATCCGAAATAGGCCTCGATAGTTTTCCCAATGTGTCTTGGCTTTGCAGTTAATCGTTCGCAACAATCACAGGAGATTTAACTAAACTCGCATGTACGTTTAATTGCACAAAATGGGTACAATGTCACACAAACAGATTAATCTTAAGTGATGTTAAATCACTGATTTACTTTAAACAATATCGACAGAATGTCGACTAAAAGACTATAATTAAAACGACTCAAAATTATTGAGTGTACAACTTATTAATTTACTCGATTCGAAATTTCATGTCTAATCCGCCTTACTGCTACTACAATAATTTACATCAAATAATTACAAGCGCAAGATCTGTCGAATATTCGCTCTTTAATAATGCAGCATCACGAAACAGTTAATAAAAGATATTCGTTAAACTCACGCAACCAAGAATGTGTTCAGTAGGTCAAGGTCGTTTACGCCCCCCTGCGTGTATTCTACATGATGTCCGAAGCGGACAGTCGGACACGTTCTCCGACTCGGTAGCACGAAACCGCAGGTTGCAAGTGGTGAGCTTCGATAGCAACTGCTTCCAAAATATCGAGTACCAAAAGAATATTCAAATGAAAGAGCACCCACACGAAAAAACCTGGATTTTACATCAACCAGGCCCTGGCAGGGTTGTGAAAAATACACCAAACTCGTTTGACGATGCACTAAGAACTTCCGACCACGTCGAATTCGAGTTCTCCCAATCTTTCTTATCGATAACTTTAATCACAGTGATACAGGCATCACCAAAGTTAAAACGAGAAGTGAAGCATTAAAACAAGCTAAATCGGATGATGCGATATGATCTCAGGTGCCGTCAACCTCAACCAATCAGGAACCAATATTATCCAATTGCCTATATTAGGACATGTCACATGGCGATCAAGAGCCCCATGCCTGCATTCGGGTATCAGGGTTGCCACAAGAAATTCTAAGTTGACTGAAAATTTCCCAATATTGCCAACCTATTCCTTACGCAATTTGAGAATAAGAATGCAGACTGTTTGAGTAAAAGCTTGTTCAGTTTTTGTGTAAGTATATAATTTGTTTTCTTTTCTTCATGAATTTCTTCGATGATGTTGAGTGCTTACTACGGAATCCCAGCTGGTATAATGGGATCAAGTTATTTCTATCAAAAACAAGTTTTTCCGGCCTTAATAATCACCGCGAAACCCCAGACAATACTTGAAAAAAGAGCACAATATGCGATGCTGAGAGCGAGACGCTTGTCAGATGAATATGACCTGAAGCTAGCCGCGAATAAAACAGAGATGTTGATTCTGGCAGGGCCGAGAAAGCTATAAGAAGTAACTTTGAACAGTCTACGATAACCAGCAGGTCAGAGCTTAATTACCTGGGAGTCCATTTGGTTAGAGACCTTAAAATGACTGACCACGTAAACAAAACTAGGGAAAAAGCCAACAAATCCCTAATGGCGTCGACACGACGCATGCCAAAAGTTGGAGGTCCCCATGCAAAAAAAAATAAAGGTGCTCGCTGGAGTCGTTCTCTCGACCATCTTTGACGCGACGCATATCTGGTCACCGGCCTTAAAGTACAAGCATTATGAGGGTCTCCTCGAGTCCATAAATAGGAAAATAACCTCAGCTTACAGAACCGTCGCCACTCAGGCCATTCTGGCGCTAGCAGCTATACCACCATTAAGGCTGAAAGCAGAGGAAAGGACGCAGCAGTATTGTTCGGACAGAGCAACCACCGCAGAGGCACGAGAGACGCTCATGGAAGCTTGGCAAGGAACTTGGGACGCTTACTGTGGAAGGACCAAGACATTCATTAAGGCCTGCGTAAATGGTGCGATAGAAAATTTGGCGATGTCGACCATCACATCACGCAAGCCGAGACGGGACATGGAGTGTTCGTGATGTACCTCCACAAAATTGGGAAATTACAAAGCGATGCCTGATGGTATTGCCACGTTGTAGACACGCCAGAACATACAGTCTTTGATTGTGCGAGATGGCAAGAAATAAGAAACGAGGCTAATAGGAAATGCGGCACAACTATCTCTGTAGAGAGCGTGGCCGACATAACGCTAATAAGCGAAAATCACTGGAAATACGTCACTGATATGCTGAGAGCCATTATGCTAACTAAAGCAAAGGATGAGAAAGAAAAGCACAATGAAATAAATTGATTAACTGGCAAACATTAACAGCTGACAGTGTGAAATTCATGATGAAATGCCTAACGGCGAATTCCAGGAATTAGCAGCTGCATGAAAGGTAGGAGTTTAGGTTGGTAGTTGCCTGTGTTGAAGACCTTTAGAAAGGCTACGACGCGACCGGGTGAATCCAACACGTCGGATACTGGATTACCGTTGATGATATCTTTTGAAGATTTCTCCAAACCTCTCCAACAAAAAAAAAGGTTTTTCAGTGAGCTTACTGACCAGTGACCACATATTGTAGCGATTTTGGGCGATGAGGTCATAACCTCATGGGGTGATTTCTCTGACACCTTCCTCTCTGTTGATGTTGAAACGTATGCGGGATTTGTTTTCAAAACAAATCGATTGTTGCATGTTTCATTTCAAATAACGAACCCGTGTTTGAAAACTGCACGCTGTAAAAATACAACTCGCGGTAATTACGCGAGACGGCCTGTCCTGTCTCAAGAGGCTTGCCAGCCCAAAGGGCTCTTTAGAAATTCTATAATCGCAGGCGCCATGCAGATGCAATATAGGCCACAGACATCATAAAACAAATCTATTTGACGTTTAGATTGGTTTTCTTGGATTTTGTCGCGTTAAAATTGTAGATACTTGTTCCATGTGGTTAAAGATATCAAATTACATTGCAAGTTGAAACCTTCGCTGGAGTCTGGTCTCTTTCAGTCAGGCAGCAGATACTTTAAAAATGTCAGCTTTTACACTTGAATAGTTAAATTTATGGATGCTTCATTTGCGACAGACAAACAGCGAGTATTCCTGATAAGCTAATGGGGTGTCTCTTGATACATTCTGGTCATCTGGAATAGGCGTGAGTGGGAACTAAATGCTACGACTATGATTGGTCGAAGTTATTTCAAAATTTAGCTGCAAGTCCGAGGGGTGTGTTTTAATTTTTTTCTTGAAAGTACGGATCGCGAAAAACAGACAGATAGCATTGACGCTTTATCGAGAACGGTCCAGTTCAATTCTAATTTGGCTTAGCTGTTTTTTCTTAAGCGCTTGTAGTCTTTATTCATTTTACAGTTAAATCATTTATTCCGGTACGGGTAAATAAAGTGTGTTGATAAAAAGGGCAATTAAAAACAAACAATTACACGGCGCGACGTGGGTGTATTTAAACAAAGTGCGCTAAGTGCGTGAGTGCACGCGATCCGCGGATTTCACGAACAGGTAAATTACACTTTTTTGTATCCTTTCGTCACAGATTTGGTGGTGTCAATTGAGTGAGAATAATTTAAAATTATTTTAAAATTAATTTAAATTAATTAGTGACTAGAGAGTCTAACAGTTCCGTATTCTCATTGCTTTAGATAAATTTAATTAAACCATTTTATTTTCATTGAGTCGAAATTTAAACTCCAACAAATATTGCACTTGGTGGAGTTTTGTATCATTAATTATTAGATTAGTTTTGTGATTAACCAACCAGCAGCAGTTAACTATCCTCAAATCTACCTGTAAATTCATATACAGTGTACTCTAGAAATCGTCTCCCTTTGGAAATGGTCTCTGACAAGTTGGAAACACTAACGGCTGTTTTCGATTTGTACAGGGAAATCGCCAATCTAAATCACTGGCTTGAGGCAATTATATCTGCCGCCGAAATCACGTGTGCCAGCACAATTTAACTCAGCAATCAAGACGATTAAATTGTCTCTGCGAATTTCGTGAAATCACAAGACCAAACGATTTGAACTACATATTTATAGCCGTCTTCTTAACAAACTTTCTTTCACACCCTGTATGTGTGTGGACCAAACTGTGGCTTTTGCCGAGAGACTTGCTGGTTAATTAGAAGCGATTGCCTAGAGACTGCAAGTGCCAAAAACACCTGTAGTGTAGTGCCAAAAACGCAGTCAAAAAACAGATTTTGCGCTATAAAATTAACTAGATAGGTTAGACGGCGAAAGAGCGGCACATAGAGGGACCTGAAAACCAGGCAAGCGGGTACAGAGTACCTTCCTCGAAGCAATGCGAAAGTAGTTGAGAAAAGCTCCTACTATTTCTGCCTTAATTAACGCTCTGGTGAGACGAGTAGCATAGGCTCACTACACTCCACCGTATTAATCAGGTTAGCTAGAGATAGAGTTATCCCAACACCTCCCACGGGAGTCCCTGAATAACAGGTGATTGCTACTGATTTACTTGCAAATTGATCGCTGACGGCGGCATTTTGTATGACATACTTCTCCAGAACACTGATTAATTTATTAATTAACTCCATTAATTAAGTACACTGTAGTCCCACTGTGACACATTGTGCGCTGGTTTATTTAACAGAACAAGTTTTAGAGTACGATCAGAAGTACACTAGTACCAAGACTTGAGCTAAGTTGAAATTCAATTAATTGTGAATCTAATTAAGAAGCAGAGCTCTCCAACAAATATCTGTGTAGACGTTAAACCACCAACGGTGTTAACCGAAAGAAAGTAGATCGCGCCGATATTCGAAAGTGAAATCTCTTAAGCGTGTTGGTTATACTGTACTTTCTGAAAATCGTAATTTTTGTTCCTTTGTATTTAATTGCAACGCAAGATTTTTTCGCTTAATATCCCAGACCCCGTAGTGGCTGGTACAAGGAGTTTTTAACTTGTTTTTTTACAATAAATAATTAAAATAATTTCGTGTTTTTATTAATATAATCCGCTCCTTTGTTCATTCAATCGATCACATACGCACCAAGAGAACGGGTTATCACAACGTAGATTCCTATTCACAACGATCACGAGCCATAATCAAAAGTATTATTAATTATAGCGAATCCTCCGAAGGGTGGTTCAACTGTAAACAGAAGGTAGTCCAGTAAAAAGTAACCGTTTAGCTTTAGCGCCGGCGGTAGACCTTTAGGTACTTAGCAGGTAGCGAACGTCTGTAAAGAACGTCTAGGAGTGCATGCATTTGGCGTAGTAAAGTCTGGGTGACCTTTCGGAATTCCAAGGGACCGTTATTTACATTGGCAATAAATTTTAAATTATTTGTTTATACATTTTTATTGCTTATTTACTTGTACGTAAAAGTAAATAAACAAGGGCGCTAACGGGCGCGTTACAATGTATACTTCAGTTACAATCCGTCATACTGGTATCACTCAAATTGTTCGTTAATTTGTAGAAGAGTTCGGATTACTGTAGAAGAGTTGTAAGTTAGTGCTAGGCATGCTTTAAAACAATTCCCCAGCAAGCTTTAAAAGAAGTATTTGAAAACGCAAAATCTCATTTCAACAACTAGTGTAACTACGCGGTGACTTTTACATAGTTTTGTCTGGAAACTTTTTTTTGATTAAAAATACTATATTATTGCAAAAATACCAGATACAACACTTTTCCATAATCATAATCTAAAAAATATGTAACCATGTAATATGTTTTTGAAGAATAGGAAGATCTCGATCTGTTCATTGAATTCTTTTTGAAATTTTTTGACTTGTCATTATGAAAAGAAAAAAACGTGTTTTCTCGGTGAACAGAAAAATCCATTAAGTAATAACCGCACTTTGAAAGGCAATTTGAGTAATACAATTTCCGTCCTAGAACCGTTAATATTTTATGGATTCGAGAATTCTGATAATTTAGCGTTAGAAATAGTTATTTCCTATAATTGTATTTGTATTTGTGTAAGTAATCTACAGACTACAAATCCAGCCAAAGTATAAACGCAGAATCTAAATATAAGTGCATCCGCAGAATAACGCCAAGACAGCAGCAGGGGAAGTGAAGGAAGAACTTTTGTGTTTTATTGGCGCGAGGTTGTTGAATGGGAGCCGCTTTTCTTCCAACGTAACGAACAAGTCGTCCCGGCTGACGGCTGAAATATCTCGTAATAAGGGCGAATGACTCTGACAGTTTTACCTACAATGCACCGGTCCCTTTGTCGATTCCAGCACCAATTTCGCGTCCTTACCGTAATTTATCGCCTCCGCGGGCCATCATTAATTATTTTCGTTCGTGTTCTCGATATCGAGGAGCCGGCCGATATGTTCGGGTGCTGCGACTGCGGAAAAAGCGGACGATGATAAATTATCCCCCGGATTGCGACGATAATTACTTTCCGAAATTGTTTCGGAGGTGGTGGCTGCGCGAGTAGAGAAGAAAACGCGACATCGCCGACTTGATTAACTTTTGCAGGTTCCGGAAAGTTTTTGCGATACTTCGGGGCAAAAAGTACTGCTGTCGTACTTTTTGTTTAATTAAACGAGAAATCATTCTTGATCTCTTAACGTTACGCTATGATTTTTAAGTTTGATACACACTTGAACACGTTGCTACCTACCTGTCAGCAGCACCAAGATTATGGGAGGAGAAATTAACATACGTCCCACTACCGGCTAGTTCAATGGGACGGACAGGTTTATATACTCTCAATTAAAATGAAACAAAACACCAGTCTCTGTACACTCACTTTTATTTTAACTGCAAAATTAAAAGAACTTACCCGTCCAGGAGTGTCAAAAGACGCTTTCGATACACGTAGAGTGCCTTGTTCCAGATCACGGATTAAATCTCCGTTCCGCTTCCCACACAAGTACACACCGCTTAAGGGAACAACAAATTGGCCAATAGCCAACAACAAAACAACAACACTTCACACGTCTAGCAAAGTACTAACTTGATTCTGCGCGTAACTAGGCATGACCCAAACTGACCAATCACAAAACCCTTTCGAAAAATCAAGACATTCGACCAGGATCCAGGAGGACCAAAGGCGGCCACATTGGGACATTTTGCTTTTAACGGAAATTTACACTGTAACAACGTTTATTAGACGGTATATAACGTAGTATTCACTACTGCCAGATTATTAGCAACGGAAGCCACTTGTAAAGGCAGAAAGTATTCTAAGTGAACTTTCGATTCAGAATATAAAATTTTTCAGATTTTCAAATCACCGCAAAGTGCATTATGGGTTCTAGGAATTCGCGAATCCATCTCAGCTTATCTATAAAGAAACTTTTAAGTGTAGATGGAAGATTTCGTTCGGAAAGAGGAGTAAATCGGCATCCCAGCTGTACAACTGATAAAGGAGCATTCGGGTTATTATCAGTAAAGAGGATTATGCACAGGTGTTACATCCCAGACTCATCAGTCTGCCTCTGCAAATCGAATTTGCCCTGTATAGTATCTTGCCATCGATTAGCCGCAAAGGTCGTAATTATTATAATAACGTTTCCTTTTCTCTCCGCCGTCTTTGATTTAATTTAAAACTTCCCCGGGTTCCGCTGGAAAGTTCCGCGATGCAGCGGGAACTCTCGTTATGCAAATTTGCGTCGCCGTTCTGAATGCACACGTACGTATTTCGTAATAACGCCGCATTAGCGGTTGGCAAAGCATATTTGTTGCCATAAAATGCCTCTCAAAGCCCCGTGAAAGGCTCGACGACGGCATGCAATTCGTTTCAGGGGGCCTTTGTGTCCGCAATAACTCGTCACCTGTCAAGATCGAGCACGTCGACTACGATATTATTCGACCAGGCTGTGGTTCGACGAAGAGAGAATGCCCTGCCCGCGCCTTTTCCTTCCGGGTCCTGGCGCATATGATCTGTTTGTTATGCATTGCTTTCATCGAATCGAGTCGGGTATTTTATTGAATGGCGTTTTGTGGCCAAAATTGACTGAATCTCGAATGGCATTCGCCGGAGCGAAATTGAAATGTTTATTTTCTGGCCCTGCACTACGACGACGCGACGCGACGGACGGAACGTGCCTGTCGATAAAAATGCACACCGATGAGCAGCGGGCAGGAAATGAACTGGTCGCTCGCGTATTTGCATCACGTGAATGTGAAACCAAACAGACGAGGAAGACAACTTTAAAAGTTTATTTACTTTGTAACAAATTTCCAGTATACCTACTTACATATTGCTGTGATATCCACCTGAAAAGAAGAAGAAAAGGTTTAAGAGAACGTAGATTGGCAAAGTATAAACGAGCAACGTATCTGTACAGAGGCCAGTAAAGATGATTCGAAACAATTACACACAACTGGCGCATGATGTCGTGGAATTTTAGAGACCACGGCATACCAACCGGTGGAGCCAGAACGGTGTCCCAACGAAGTGGAATAAGTGCTCAGTGAAGCGGGTTGTGTGGTTTTAAAAAGCGTTTAAAACGATTAGACAATTAAAAGTCATCGATTAAGTTAATTTATAATAGATTTTTTAGTTAGAAAATGAAGATATTTAGTTCAGTTAATCAGGATGATAATCTTAGAAAATGATGCTACCTACCTGAAGGCCAGCAAATTGTGCAAATTGTGACTGACGTTTCTCCAGCACCGCTCGGCAAAGCTCTTGGAGATGAGAAGGTTCGACGAAACCCCAAAGCAAAAGATGGACAAAGTGAATAAAATAAAAAGCACCAGCTGAGCACACTTGTTTTTATTTAAAATGCTCAAAAGTAAATAGCGAATAAGAAAAATATTTACAAGTATCAACTGCGATCCAGAAAGAATCCAATGAAAACGAACACGAAATGTAAATAAGTAATCTGACAAGTTAGATTTATCCAATCAACAGATCTGTTCCTCGTTTTTATTTAAAAACGCTCAAAAGTAGATAACGAATAAGAAAAATAAGTTACAAGTATACGAGTTCGACTCTGAAGGGGTCCCAATGAAAAGAACACGAAATGTAATTAAATAAACAACAAGTTAAATTTAATCCGATCAACAGATCTGTTCGTTCACAATTATCGCTTTAGGCGATTAATAACATTCACTTATTTATCAAATAAAAGAATAATACAAATTTACAACGTCGCAGTAACTCAACAAAGTAATTAAAAAATAATTAGAGTAATTCCGACCTTGTATGTACCAGGATCCGGCGTAATGGCAGACAGCTCAACAGCTGTCAGTAGTGAGAGAGCGCCCTCCAACGGAGGTAAATAACGTACTTCGTCGCAGGTATTGCGTCACCAAGTGGCGTCGTTTGGCAGGTCCAGTCGGGTCCATTTTCACGGACGAGGGAAGCCGGCTTGTGGGGCTTAAATCGTTTCTAAAGCCGAAAACCAGCCTTTTCTTTCCACCTAAGGAATGACGGTAATCTCAACCAAGGTAAAATTTCCACTAAAAGCTAGAACTAGAACTAGAACTTGAAGCCTAATGGAAGAGAGAGACATGCGTTACTCACGGGGATCAATTGCACAAAATGGCCAACAAAACATACCTGTTCCTTTTCACAAAGGCAGGCTTTCGGAAAGCTGTTTAAAGAGCTTATAAGTCGGCGTACTTTAGCAAATCTCGGGGAAAATCCGTTTCAGGTTTCAATCACAAATTCCATGAAAGAAACACAAAGATTGAAGACACAAATAAACGAAACGCACGGCTCGAGCGCTGTTGAAAGAAGAGCACGACGTACCCTTCCACTATCGCTACGACGAAAGTCGTTAGGCATGAAATCAGTTTGAGCCGGTCGACAGAGTGAAATGGAGATATACAGTAGGTCTGATGAAATATTGTGAAATATGGCGGCCGGCACGTAGGCCGTTTAATTTTGGCTTTCCGTAAAAATACAGGGCGTCTGCCAATTGTTATGAAATAATTTGATAGATAGATTTTTCAGCCGTAACAATACCCCTATTTTGTGGGGGGAATAGGTAACTCTGCATTATTGGTCTATTTACTTGCTAGAATCAGTTATGAGTAAAGATTGGATTTTTATATTTGTCAAGTTAATAGAATTATTCTATTAAATCATCTTAAACCTTCTATGACTTCTGGAAATCAAAAATGGAGGGGGCAGCCTCCATTTTCATAGGGGCCTCCATGCCTCACATGGATCAGTTCTATCATTCCTTTCAAATTTGATATATCGTTGCATCATAACATCGCAGACGTAGACATGTAACGCAGATAAAAGATGAGATGAGTAGATCGCAGATACTTGCACGCGTCACTGATATGATGACGTCAAAATACATATGATATTCCGATCTCTAGTGATGAGCAAAGTTGTATCCTATTTGTTAAAGAGCAGTTCTTTTTGTATTCGGTTTGGTGGTTGTCTCGGCGACCAAAATAACATTTGCGTTCCTATTTGTTGGCCAATCAGAAACGAATACGATTGCGCTCTAATTCGTGAAGGGGCGGCCTTAATTTTGTTTATTTTGACGGTTGTCGTTGTGACCCTGTTACTATACAGGGTTAGTTAAAAGTCTGGAAACGGTCATTTATTGCCGTTATTATTCATTTTAGGAAATTATGTTCTTTATGAAAGTTTTTTAGGAAATTTTTATCTACAATTGAGAATACTTTAATTTTCTTTTTCTTCAATTGTTTTTGAGTTATGCCTATCTGCGTAATTTTTTTAAATGGAAACTTGTCAATTTTACTCTACCATTCGGTAGAGTATTTTTTTCTCTTTACAATGGTATTCTTGTTTTTTTTTAAATTGAGAGTTTTTTGAAAAAAAAAAACACTTGTCTTTCTTGTGAAATTGAAAACTCTGGTTCAAATATTTATTTTAGTTAGGTAGATCTTGACAAAATTGAAGTTATCGGTCACAATCTTATCATTAAAAACAAAAGCAACAAAAAGAACTAATAAATAACTAAGTAAATTAAATTAAATGTTCAAATCGTCAAGATGGGTATTATTAAATAAATTACAAACGTCTTGTAAACTTCTGCGTCTATCTCCATAACCCAGCATCATAATTATTTCTATTTTTTGACGTTCATTTAAACTCGCCATTGCTAATATTAACAGCAGTCAATTGCACAATTGAATTTGACGTAAACAATAACCACTGATAAAGTTACTCGCTCGAGTTTGTTTATCGCTTACTTACAATTAGATGTACTTGACCTGGCGCTAATAAGCATGCACGACGGGAAATGAATACTTGAAATATTGTTTTTTTTTTTCAGAAACTCCTCAATTCTAAAAAAAAGACAAGAATGCTATTGTGAAGAGAAAAAAATCGTCTACCTAACGGTAGAGTAAAATTAACAAGTTTCTATTTAAAAAAAATACGCAGATAGGCATAACTCAAAAACAATTGAAGAAAAAGAAATTCAAGTATTCTCAATTGCAGATAAAAATTTCCTAAAAAACTTTCATAAAGAACATAATTTCCTAAAATGAATAATAACGGCAATAAATGACCGTTTCCAGACTTTTAACTAACCCTGTATGTCAACGAGACGTTTCGCCGGTATCTGTCATCGTGACATTGCTTGACATTTTTCATTATAACATTTCACATTGACGTTTGTCATTGTGACGTTCAATTCATACATTCAATTCTGGTGGACGGAAAACCGAAAATTTGGATAAATTGTGGAAGAGCTTGGTCAAGTAAACAAGCTGGTGACAGTAGACGTGGGTCAAGCCGCCCTGTTAATCCGCTGCTGCAAGTGCGTCCATGTTGCGCTATATATTAGAGTCGGCGCGTGCGCGTAAAATCAAATCGATATTCAAGTGTTTTGCCAATATAAATACCGGTGCAAAGAGCGTCTGCGATACTCATAGTTCGACCTTAAACGCGAAAGTTTTTTTCTTCAACTTTAAGCTCGAATTTTTTGCTCAGTTTGTGCGTTAAGTTTTGAATTTGTAAATTCTGAAAAAGCGAGAGTTGGAGAAAAAAATTAAAGAGAACAAAAACGAATGAGGTTGTGAGTTATTAATTTTCTTATTGCAGTCCAGATAAATTTAAGATAAATCTTTTTTAATAGCTTATTAAGATAACTAATTGGAACTGGTTTCTGTGCAAACACCAACAGTTTTCAAAATTACACTTAAAACAGCAATTTTTGGTGTCCAACGTGGTAGCAAAAGAAAAGTAAACAAGCAACCTAAATAACAAAGCAATTGCTTTGTAATCGACGTTTCGTTATATGAGTAGACAACTTCTTCAAGATTGTAACCGACAGAGTCTTGGACACTCTGTCGCCCGACATTGCTGTTTCGCTTAGTGTTGCTTATTGTGGTTTCTCCGTATTTTGTAATTCATTTCGTTTTCTTTAAAATATACATATACAGAACGTGTCACAATCCTAATGTCAGACACCTCATTTTAGTGAACTTTCGCTGATGTATCGCTTACGTTAATCTCGATCTTAATCATTTAGCGAATTTTATGTGTGGAGCGCTTTTTATTATTGCACATGTGCGAGGAGTATCACTCGAGCTTTCTCTCACAATACGAAGTGAAAATCAATTCCATATTTATACAGATCATATTGAACTTTATTTTTGCTTGGCAGATTTGCTTCGTAGACAGCACAGTATAAAAAATACAGTAGCGCAACTCGCTTGTCGGCACTTTGATCTCTTTACTGGATTTTCATTGACCTCGAGTAGATTTAAGGGGCGTGTCGAACTGTTTGTTCTGCTTTACGTGTGAGCGATTTTGTTGTAAATTGTAAATTTGCACGTGCCCACACACCAAGGCCGGATTGTAGTGTTTAGTGGACGTGGTAAAAAAAACAAGGCATAAATAATGTGTATTAACATAATTATAAAGATCCATTCGGTACGAGAGCCGTGAATGAATGAGCTCTGCATCCCGAGATTGTGACTCAGACCTTGCGCGGGATGTTAAGCGCGAACTGAATATTTTCATGAGAGTCGCGCTACTGTGTAATCTTTATACTGTGGTAGACAGATAACTCAAGAGTTATGAGATAAATACACAAACATTTTGGGAAAAAATTTAATATTTTAATATTAAGAACCTTGCATAAGCAAATAGTAACAGCCATCAACTTATTTGTTTACTGGTGCACGGTGCAACACTCGCGCTTGCCTGTTGGTAGTAGGAAAATGTTGTATTCATGTTAAGGAAAATAAGTACTTCTCTAACAGTATAAGTTCCAAAATATTCTACTTCAAACGGCGACTTAAAACTTTAGACAGTATGATAAAGTATGCGTAGAAACAAAGAATTAACAAAATCAAATGCTGAGAATTTGAATTTATAAATAACTTCCTTTGTAACGTACTGCCCTGAATTGTGTTATTATCAGATCCCGGACTGAAAAGTACCTGCCTCAGTTTGCCAGTCATTTCGCTACACAATCTACGCAATGAGCGCAGCAATAATTGCAGCGGTCCACTGTGCCACCTGTGACATGTCACAAAACCAGTGGCGCCAAGGCACATTCCCACAACATTTTCTGTGCGCTCACGATATTTACGATAAAATAATAAACATCGCTACAACGCGACGATACTAATTCGTCCTAGCTTTAATTACTGTATACGTATTTTTCAGCGAATTCTTGATTACACATGACTAATGGTGGTGGGTGGTGACAGGACGGTACTAAACCACAATGAATCAACACAGTAGCAGTGACCGGACGGTATCAGTTTACCTCCAACGTTACAGGTTAAAAACGCATTAGTTCAATTAATTGATCCGCACCTCTCTTCCACCCTCTTCCTTATAGCAGGCAAGGGTAGGGGAGCCTGACGGGCGTATTTAATTTGATGTGCAGCAAAAGCAGTATCCTTTTCAAGCAAATGTCCTCAGTTCTTATCGTCCCTTATCTCCGACACAAAAGATTCCTCCGGACTTCAGAGACAGTCGCCTTCACAAATATATCACATCAGTCTTTTGTGTCGTCGAGTGATACAAGTTATTTTTCAAATTTGATTTGTGTGCGTTTTTCTTCGCGCTGAGAAGGTATCGGGGAATTGCATCGGCATTCGAGATACCACACGTGAGTGAATCCGTCCGCCATTTTTTTTTGTGCGCCGCAATTTTTTATAGGAATCTTGAATTCAATATCTGTTATGCTTGAAGTAATTCACAATAAGCGTTCAAAACTTCTCAGCCAACCTCGTTTATTTTTTTTAATGTACTATCGCTGACACTATAAACAGAACGAGAAGCAATAAAACTGTGCGAAACTCGACCTTATTGCACCGGCATGATGTGAGCCTTACGCTCAGGTCATAAAATGTGTTAATCTAGGATGCCAGGTATAAATCTTGGACAGGAAAAATACGCTTTAGGAAACGGGTATTAAAATTGAATATTGAATTAGCAAATATAAATTTGGGGTCTCATGTTCGTATCTTTTATTTCTGCATATTCAGTCAAACACAAATAATTTCGGTTTCAACAATTCCTTTTTTGTAAATAAATATTTCTAGGATTTATTTGTATAATAAATTCGATGTCCTGACTTTGTACTATTATTTTTTCTCGGATAAGTAAACTACGATCAAATTCTTTTGTTACACTAAAATTAGCATGCATATATGTGAGAATTCCTTATATAGTGCTTACTTTATTTTTTTCTGAGAAAGATTGGGTCTGCTTATACTGTAAATAATACTAAATCTGTTTATATTTTTGGAAATCGTTTAAAGAAATAAGTGAAACCGAATTAAAAATATTCCCAGAAATTATGTTCTGGGTTTTGCCACTATAATGAATTATGAGGGTAAGTGAATAGGATTTATCCCTACTTTTAAATGAAACAATATAAATTGGTAGAAGAATTTTTTGTTTCTTCATTTCTATACTAATTGCGTTCGATTGTGTTTTGAAAATGGAGCGGCATCAGTTAGGTCCACAGTGCACCATCGCAGAAAAAGGAAAAATTATAGGAATGTGGCAAAGTGGCAAATCGTATAGTGAAATAAGCGACTTGATTCATAAATCGGTAAGTCAATTTATTTATTTCAACGTATTCTATTATTATTATCATTATTGTGTAATAAATTCTTTTAACGGACACTTAAAATTCACTATCAGTTGATAGCTTCGTCGGGAGTCAAAATAAAGAAATAAAGTTATCAAGGGAACCCAAAAAGGTAAAATGAACTCTTTATATCTAAAAATATGTTAAATAATTAATTTATTTTAATACTTTTTTAAATAAGTTTTATTAAATATTGATTAGCAAAATCAATATATTTATTAACAAAATTCAGTCATATCTGAATTTTGCGCATTTCTATAAAACGTCTTTTGAAAATATTATTCACAATATAATATATATATACCGGGTGCTGCACCCTGTATACATATATAATATAATTAGTATGTATTTTCAAAATCAAAATTATAATTATTTTCTAACGAATGTTAATGATTTTCATTACTTTTTTGAACACAATATTTATATTGGTTTAAATTTTTTCTATGTGACCTGTATTAAAATTTAAACATTTGATTTCATAAACCACGTTAGGTTGCTTTAATTTCGGTGATTTAGTTTTAAGAATTCTCAAATAAAATACTAATATTTTATGTTGTGTGCAAAATTAAGATGTCACTGAATTCTGTTAATAAATATATGAATTTTACTACTTGCTATTTTTTACTACTGGAAAAAATGCAGAAATTGAAAAGAAACTTTGAATTTTCAAAATTATTAGCTTTTGGAAATTTAGAAACACTTTCTAAGGGCCAGTTTTATAATGGAATTTAAACGAGAATTTTAAAATGAAAGTCACATTCAGATGTGTGAACAAATGAATTTTTGCAGCTGTTTTACGCTTGAAAGAGATTTTAAATTTAAAGTCTCCTTTAAATTCGATTATAAAACAGGCTCTAATTCTTTAATAATTCTTTTTTTTTCAAGTGTAAGGAAATCATAATTTACACAATAGAGTTTCATTATTTATTCATATATTTCAAATATTGTAATTAATTATTTCAGAAATCTACCATTCACCGATGGATACTACGTTACAGAAACGAAGGTCTCGTAGAGAGGAAACGAAGACCACTTGGTCTAAATAAGAAAACTACAGCCAATGAGGATGAACAAATCTTAAATACAATAAGAAATAGTCCTTTTCTTTCCAGTCGGCAAGTTCTAGACACAACGGAATTGCTTGTTCGACGAGGACCGTTATAAGAAGACTTGCCAATGGAGGGTTACGAAACCGCAAATCAGCTAAAGTTATAGATTTCACACCGCGCCATGCCGAAGAAAGAGTCAATTTTG
The DNA here is from genome assembly GCA_033060865.1 of Dorcus hopei. Taxonomy (NCBI): domain Eukaryota; kingdom Metazoa; phylum Arthropoda; class Insecta; order Coleoptera; family Lucanidae; genus Dorcus; species Dorcus hopei. The sequence continues at coordinate 44,679,924 of CM065421.1, forward strand.
CAATTCAAAATCTGTACAGAAACTGGGAAAATGTAGTGTTTTCTGACGAGAAAGTGTTTAGGTCGGATGAAAATATTCAAAAACTAGTTTATCGTCCAGTAAATACACGATATGCTATACCATATGTCAATAAGACAAAGAGAAGTGGTAGAGTGTCAGTCGCTTATTGGGGCTGGATGTCAACGCATGGTCCTGGCGAATTAGTCCCAATTAATGGAAGATTAACATCCCGGCAATATACAAACATTCTTGAACAGCATTTATTACCTTTGGCGTATGCTAATGATAGAGGTATTGCATTTGTTCAGGATAATTCGGCCATTCATACTGGCAGAGTTGTTCAAGAATGGTTTGAAGAACATCCAGAAATTGATGTGATTCCCTGGCCTGCTAAATCTCCGGATTTAAACCCCATTGAAAATTTGTGGGCAAATGTTATTCGACAATGGGATGACGGAAATGCAAATTTAAGGAATAGGAATTTTACAAGAACATATAAATGGCATTTGGAATCAATTGGGGTTAGGAAATTTATGCCTACATTTAGTCGGTTCTATGTCGAGGCGATTAGAGGAAGTCATTACAAATGGAGGATACTATACTAAATATTAATATTTTCAAGTATTTATGTAAAAACGAATTGTATTATATGTTATATAAAGAAAGTTATTTTGAAATGTTTTTCTTTCTAAACAAAAGAACAATATTGAAATTAGAAATTAAAAATTATATTCCACAGCTTAACGTATGAAACTACTGAACATGTCTCTGGAATTACTTGTTTTTATTCAGCAGATCAAATAAACATTATTATTATTATTACAACGATAAGAAGTTTTATTTTCCACTGGAAGTGCGTCGCCAAGAACCAGCAACTCCACTTTTAATGGAGTAAAAAATTTGTCAGTATGAACAAAATTTCAAAATCTCAACTAAATGTTGGATAAGTGGATAGTTATTTCTTTTCCATGTTTTACTGATTATTGTTATTGATGTTTAATAAATTTTACAATAATAATCATTTGTATTTAACAATTGTTTACTAGTTTTTTGTCTGTTCTGATTGTTGCTGTTTTTTAAATATTTGTATAACTGAGATTAATTAATATTACCTACAGTATCTTCGCAAAGACTTTCAAAATTTAGTAGCTTAATATTTTAATTTAGCTTTATTCATTTTGATAACACGTCTGTAAATTCTTTAAACAAATATAGTTTTACTGGATAAAAATTTGTTTTCTTCTCCACATAATACTTACAGGCTATCCTAATTTTTGCAAAATGCTTAATATGCATTAAATAAATCAAAATGGAGTGCCGTTTCAGAAACTAACTATAAATATTATTTCTAAGTATATATTTAACTGGAAAATAGTATAGTCACTGGCTTACTAATCATTATAACATTGGTTTTAAATATTTAAATTCTTAAAATTAGCTCCGAAATGTTTAAGCTTATAGCATTATGCTGGCTAACATAATTTGTCCATTTCATTACTGACTGAATATAAACGAATTCTTATATATTTATGAAATATTAATAAATTAATTGAAAATGACTTTATTATTTAAAACGAATAATTATAATATTGTAACGATTTTTAAAGGTTCATTAATTTTTATTTTAAAACAAAACACGAAATAGTTAATAACTAATTTATTTACAAAGAAACTAATTTAACACTAACATTTAACAATAATTTATTTACAACCTTAAACCTAATTTATTTATAACAGCCGAGCGAGTCTTATTACGCGGACTTTTGTGTCGAACTCTAACGCTGCATTCTAATCGAACTGTCACTCTCGGCCGCGTGCATTTTTATATATCGGGGTTGTTTTTCGGGAACATTCTAGACGGAGAGTCTCGCTTGTCTGCCGAACTTTCTCGTGAAGACGCGTCGGCGATGACGCACGCGATAGGCTGGCTCCGCAATCGCCACACTGCCCCCTTCTTAAAAACGTTTCGTCTCGGAACGTTCCTCGTGATAGCCTTGAAGGAGGATGTCGAAATCGGCATGCTGGCCCCTCTTTACAACTTCCGATCTGGAAGAAATAGCAGTCCACGGTTTTCTTACTGCCGACAGCTGCCTGTGGGTGGTGACTGCAGACTAGGACTTCAATTCCCGTTCCGTTGAAGATGACTTCTATCATGCTTCGAATGACCCTCCAGTCCAGTCCGTCTAGTCCGCAGCCCAATTTAGGAATGGCTAATTTCGTTTCCTTGCCTTCTACCAGCTGTCTCCTCAAGCTCCATAAAGCTTTCCAAATACTGCGATAGTCAGGCTTACCGCTTGATGTCTTCTTGGTGACTAAGTAGTACACGTGTCGTCTTTGACCTGCTTCCGTGTCGATGATCTGCAAGCTCTTGCCCACCATGGGATGCTGTCTTCGGAGTTCCTCGACCTGACCGAATTTCTTCCGGAAGACCTGGGCTATCCCCTTGGACATTTTTAGGTCTTCTGCCACACAGTGGGCCAGACTGTACTCTGGTGGTACTTGAAAAAGGTCTTGCTGTCTCTCTGTGGTCACTCCGAATCGCGCCTTACTTCCTGTGGCGTGATGAAACATAAAGGTTTCGAAATTCACTTCGGAACCTTGCGTCCTTTGTACGATCCCTTCATTTTCTTCTCCGTTGTAAGGAGCCATTCGGTTGAAGTGGATAACTTTGGGTTTGCCGTGCGGAATTTTTCTGATGCGGTAGATGACATCGTTGATCCGTTTCATCACACTATAAGGACCTTCCCAAGATGTCTGCAATTTTGGGGATAGACCTCGACATCTTTGAGGATTGTAAAGCCAAACCAGTGCTCCAGGTTGGTATCCCCCATTCTGAGCATTGATGTCATAATGCTCCTTCATTCGGTCGCTGGCCGTCTGTATATTGTGACGCACTTGACTGTGAATGTCGTCCATTTTCCTGCGTAGACCGCTCACGTAGTCTTCGTCGGCAGGGACCTCACCCGGCTTCACGCCGAACTTCAGGTCGCAGGGCAGTCTTGGCTCTCGCCCAAATACCACTTTCGCTGGTGTCTCTCCTGTTGTCTCATGAACGGACGAACGGTATGCCAGTAGAAAAAGGGGAATGTACGTGTCCCAGTCTCTCTGATGATCGGAGACGACTTTGGACAAATGGCGGTTGATGGTTCTGTTGAATCTTTCCACCATTCCGTCCGACTGCGGGTGAAGTGCAGTGGTTCTAGTTTTCCGGACGCCGAGCAGAGTACACGTTCTTAAACAAAACCGATTCGAAGTTCCTTCCTTGATCTGAATGGAGCTCCATGGGCGCGCCATATCGACTGATCCATTCACGGACAAGGGCTTCAGCAATAGTCATCGCCTCTTGGTTTGGTAGGGCGTATGCTTCAACCCACTTGCTAAAGTAGTCCATCACCACGACGATGTACTTATTTCCACTATTCGTTTGTGGAAATGGGCCGGCTACATCTATGGCAACTCTCTCAAAAGGACTTCCCACGTTGTACTGTTTCATAGGAGCCTTGCCTCGTCTGTGGGGGCCGTTACTAGCTGCGCAGACCACGCACTTCCTACACCAGTCCTTTACGTCTTCCTTGCAGTTCACCCAGTAGAATCGCTCGCGCACCTTTTCCATAGTCTTCTTGATTCCCAGATGCCCTCCCGAAGTTCCATCGTGAAGTTCCCTCAGAACTTCCGGCACCCTATTCTTGGGGATCAGTAACTGTGTCTTCTGTTCCGTGCCTTCCTGGTTCTCGATGGTTCGTTTCAGAAGACCATGATCCAGCACTATGGAGTCCCACTGCGCCCAGTACGATTTTACGGATGGTGCACACGATGCTATCTCTTCCCAAGTAGGCCTTGCCTCCCTACTTTTCCATTCCAGCACCAATTTCGAATCCTGATCGTTCTCCTGGTCTCGTCGCAATTCTTGACCTTGCCATTTGTCGTCTACGACGGCCGTCCTCGCAGTCGAGGCTACTTTCTCCTCCAGACGACTACAGTGCTTACAGTCTTCGGCACAAGGTCTTCTCGACATAGCATCGGCATTTCTATGGCTAGTTCCGGCTCGATGCTGGATTTCAAAATCGTATTCCTGAAGTCGTTCGATCCATCGTGCGACTTGTCCTTCAGGATTCTTGAATCGGAGGAGCCATTTTAAAGCGGCATGGTCCGTCCTCAAGAGAAATTGTCTGCCGTACAAGTACTTGTAGAAGTGTTCTACCGTCTTTACCACGGCTAGCAATTCCCTTCTAGTGACGCAATAATTCCGTTCCGGCTTTGACAGGACTTTACTGAAATAGCCGATCACCTTCTCTTGCCCATCTTGTATCTGGGAGAGTACGCCACCGATACCAACGTTGCTAGCATCTGTGTCTACGACGAACTTGCCTTCTGGGAGAGGGTAGCTCAGAATAGGAGCACTTATCAAGTACTGTTTTAGTTGTTCAAAACTAATTCGGCAGTGTTGGTCCCATTCAAACGGACGTCCTTCTTCGGTGAGTTTTGTCAGCGGTTTAGCAATATCCGCAAATCCGGGAACATAGCGACGATAGTAAGTGCATAGGCCTAGGAAGCTCCTTATCTGGTGTTTATTCTTGGGAGTTGGCCAGTCTTTCACGACTTGAATCTTTACTGGGTCCACGGCGATGCCTTTCCCATTAACAATATGGCCTAGATAATTAACTTCCTTCTGGAACAGGTGGCACTTCTTGAGACTAAGCTTCAGTCCAGCTCCGCGAAGCCGCTGGAACACTCCTTCCAGGTTCTTCAGGTGGTTGTCGAACGTTTTTCCCACCACAATTATGTCGTCCAGGTATACCATGCACGTCGTCCAGGAGAGACCCTTCAGAACCGTCTCCATTAGCCTCTCGAATGTCGCTGGGGCATTACATAACCCGAACGGCATCACTGTGAATTGCCATAGACCCATACCAATGGAAAACGCCGTCTTTTCTCGATCTTCGGGCGCTAGTTCCACTTGCCAATAACCACTCTTTAGATCCAAGGTCGAGAAGATCTTTGAACCAGCCAGAGTGTCCAGGGTGTCATCAATCCGTGGCAGAGGATAGCTATCCTTTTTGGTGACGTTGTTGAGCAAGCGATAATCTACGCAGAATCGTGTGGATCCATCCTTCTTCTTCACAAGCACTACCGGTGATGCCCATGGGCTGCTCGATGGCTCAATTACATTGTCTTTTCCATCTCACGAATAATGCGTTCTGCTTCCTCACGCTTCGCCAATGGTTAACCTCCTTGGAACTTGACGGATGGGCCTTTCTTCCCCAGTCTCTATGTTGTGTTTGACTATCTCGGTTCTTCCCTTAGGTCCATTTTCTACCTCGAACACATCTTGATAGCGACATATCAGGTCCTTCGCTTTTGTCTTTTGTTCTGGAGTCAATTCCTGGGCTGTTGACATGACCATTTCCAACAACTTCTTCGGGACCTTCCCCTCTTTCAAGTTTGCTTCTAGTTGGCGGGAGATTGAGGATACCATGGCACTGCTTCCCAAGACCGTACCTTTCTTGATGTTGACGGGGAAACAGTTCACATTCATTAGCCGGACTGGTATCTCCTTCCTCGCTGTCAACAACATTTTTCCCACGAGAACTCCTTTTCCAATCTTCTGATCGTCGGTATTAGGTTCGACCATAATAACTTGCCCATCTTGGAAAGCGCCATTCAGGTTTCCGTCGACTATAACCTCGGTTCTGCTAGGCAATACAACATCTTCTGCGAGAACAACTCGAGCGGCCACGTCCTCTCGTTGATGTAGAACCAACTCCTCGTTATTAACCGCCATCACGCCACGCTTCAGATCCAATTGGAACCCATGAGCACACATGATGTCCATGCCCAGAATCGCCTCATCCTCTATTTCTGCTACCAGCGCACGGTGTTTGATGGGAGTCGCTCCAATGGTAATGGTCACCTCTACTTCACCATGGACAGTCGCTGATGTTCCGGTTGCTGTCCTCAGTCTCCATTTAGTCGGCTCGGTGCGTCTTGATGACTTGATAACGTCGGGCCTCAAGATAGTCTTCGTCGCACCCGTATCCAGTAGCATGGTGTGAGGAATGTCATCAATGGTGGCATCCACGAAGACACTGCTGGTTAATCGCCGCAGGGCTATCACTTTCGTGGCTTTTGTCTTTGGAGGCCTTTGAATACGCGTCGACGTTTGTCCATTTGCAGCGACCAGGCTTAGTTTCCCTTGGGGCTTCCTTCGTGGAGGATCCTGCCTAGCCTTGGGACACCGCCTGCGATCATGTCCCTCTTCCTGGCAATTCCAACACACCAGAGCATTCCTCTGCCTCAAGACTTGTTCCACAATGTGGCGAACATCCTCGGCGGTGGCACACTCCTTGGGCCGCTCTTCTGTAACAGATCGCACCTTGACGCTGGTGGGTTCCTCTTCTTGGGAGTCCATGGCAGCTCGTATCTTGACATGTCCTCTTGAAACTTGCTTCGCCACCTCATATTCCAAGGCGTAGGCCAATGCGTTCTGGGGTGTCTTGGGGTGGGCCATTAACAATGCCTGCTGGTTGTCTGGATCACAGATTCCATCCACGAAGGTCTGCACCGTCAAACGTTGCAGGAATTCTTCAGGAGCTGCAGGATATGCCAACCGGGCCAGTCGCACTACGTCAGCCTCGAATTCCTGAAGACCTTCTCCAGATTTCTGGTAACGGTTTCTCAGCTGCGCACGGTACACCTCGGTCAGATGCGCCTGGCCGTAACGCATTTCCAGCCTGTTCACCAGCTTGTTGTAGTCCTCTTGTTCCTCAGCTTGTTGTAGTCCTCTTGTTCCTCTGGCGGCATCGTTTGTAGCACATCGATAGCGTCTCCCCTCAATGCCACAATTAACGAAGTGGCTTTCTCACTGACCGTCCATCCGTTCCCCTTTGCTGCTGCTTCAAATTGTTTGAAGTAGTTAGGCCAAGAAGACTTCCCATCGAACGTCGGTGGTTTTATTTTCAATTTCGAAGTTTTCACTGGTCCTACCACACTTCGGCTCTCATTATTTTCTGGTATTTCTGCTGGAGACGGATCCCCAAATATTCGCAATCCTGCCATGATTTGTTCGAGATTCTTAATTTTGTTATTCTGCTGGAACAGTATCTCTTCCACATTTTCTTGCAGATTCCTTGTCTCTTCCAATATTTTTACCACTAGTTTATCCTCGAACCCTTTTGATTGCTCTAGAAATTTATCCTTCAAATTTTCAGATTGTTCCAGCAATTTAGTTTCCAAATTTCCAGATTGTTCTCGAAATTTCTCGTCCAAACTTCTGGATTGTTCCAGCAATTCATCTTTGAAATTTCCAGATTGTTCTCGAAATTTCTCGTCTAATATTTTAGTTAAATCTGCAGGTCCGCTCGAGATTTCAAAAAGAAAGTTTTCCGGGTCCTTTCCTACTTCTAGTAGCGCTTGGTGGAGTCTTTGTTGCAAAATCGATTTCTTTCCGGAAATTTCCAATTCGCGCTCTTCTAATTCGGTTTTTAAGTCGTTCACTTTTAAGTCTTTTAACGGCACTTTCTTTGAAGCCATTGTTTCTTTTTCGACACTGCACTTTGTTTAATAATTTGTTTAATTTAATTTTAATTGTTTATTTATTTTCACGAACCCCAACACCTGGCACCAATGTAACGATTTTTAAAGGTTCATTAATTTTTATTTTAAAACAAAACACGAAATAGTTAATAACTAATTTATTTACAAGGAAACTAATTTAACACTAACATTTAACAATAATTTATTTACAACCTTAAACCTAATTTATTTATAACAGCCGAGCGAGTCTTATTACGCGGACTTTTGTGTCGAACTCTAACGCTGCATTCTAATCGAACTGTCACTCTCGGCCGCGTGCATTTTTATATATCGGGGTTGTTTTTCGGGAACATTCTAGACGGAGAGTCTCGCTTGTCTGCCGAACTTTCTCGTGAAGACGCGTCGGCAATGACGCACGCGATAGGCTGGCTCCGCAATCGCCACAATATTAACATCAGAAAATTAATTCTACCAGGATTCTAATATAGGAAAACAACTGATTTGCTTATTTTAATTTCAAATGAGCAAACCAGAAGAGAATACTCCAGATGTTTACCCCTGCACCGGCAGGTAATGCAATAAAATGTGCTATAAGGCTCAATTTCGCTAGGTCGTAAGAGGCATTAGTGCCAAGCAAATTTTCAATCGTTCTGTTTATAGTGTCAGCGATAGTACTTTTCTATCTCCAATCATTGAAATGCGATGCACAAGAAGACACTTAACAAAGTTAACTAAGAAGTAAATAATATACACTTTCCCTTGTTCTTAATTGCTGCACGATTCAGCATACATATGCCATCAATTAAAACTGTAAGTTTCTCGTCATTCTCCAAATTTTATTGGTCTAGCTGTCTCACTCATTCTAGGTCAGAAATTAAAAACTGACCTACCACAAAACGGCGGAGTCCTTTTCTTTCTGGTTCTTTATGAGTTGTTCGGGCAATTCACATCCCATCAAATGTCATAAACCGCTCGCAAAATTAAATTGTCTGCACACAAAATAATTAACAGACGTAGGCTACCACAAAGTAAGTCCTTCGAAAGCTCTCAACAAACTACGTGTTCGCAATCGAACACAAAACATGTTTCTCATAAAAAACCGCTCGTCCAAATGTCGTTAATTCGAAATTTTAATTCAACATTTATTTTTAAGAAACTGGCGTGAATTTTTGAAATTTATTTTGTTTCTGAAAAACGGTGAACATTAAGAGACCAATTTACCATGTTACGTTTCAAATTTCCCGCCAAAGAAAACGGGAATCGAAACGATATCTGACCCGCTTTCGATAGTTGGCAAGCCTGTACACCTTCTTTGCTTTCTTGAAGTGTATTGGTGGGTGACACACCACGTGACTGTCTTCGGCTTCGTATCCTAGCAACCATCACCTGCCACAATTTCGCCTCGATGAGGTCCTTTCTTGTTCGAAGTGTGTTACAAGCCAGACGTGTTTTACGTGCTTTGTAAATTATCGGAATTCTTGCTTTTTGGGAGATGAAATTCATTTGCGGCTGTGCCGGAAGATTTAGTGACACCATCGAACGCATTTGGGGATAATTTTAACTCCAATTCCAAGCCTGGGAACTCATTAATCCCAGGTAATGTAAAATATGCAATGGCGTGTACCAAAATGGCCGCTAACGAAACCGTTTCCTTTTATACTCAGGTTCTTTCTTAACCCCGCAAGCTTTCACGCGAGGTTTTCCGTTTGATGTGAATTGGGTTTTGGTGCCACCTCGAACTTCCTCTGTGGTTCGAGATAGGTTACGACCGTGTCGACCCTGTAGCGGCGAGTAGCGTAAGTCAGCCATCTTGTAACCGGATCCCGTCCGGTATGAACTAGTTGTCGGCTTGGCCAGCATCACCAGATAGCGTGACGACTGCAAACTTCACAGCGTACTTGACAACTCGGTCGTAATCGTAAGTTTATTATTTTTTCCAATTTGCGCATGCATTTTTAAGAGCGAAATTCGGTCTTTTTCTTTGTGTTGCGTGTTGTAATAAAGAATCAACCGCCCTATTCTTAAATAAGTTAATGTAACGTAAGCCATTGCTTTGTGAAACCTGTCTGTACTTTGAATCGTTGTACGACTTGTTTAATTGTGATAATTAAATCTAAGTAAACCTTCAGTGTTGTGTTTATAATTACCACCTTGACGTACAAGTGAGTATAAAGCCTTTGTTTATTTTTCACTTATTTTTGCTCGATTTGGTCGATTGGAGACGTCGACTGGTCGATTACGTTTTCCCTGTAAAGCAGTCTTCTGGCGCCCTTTAATAATAATTTTTACCATATTAATTGATCCACCCCATTCTTCACTGTTGCTAGTCCGGGGTACAGCTGATACGTTTAGTCAGCAGATGCTTGTCATCTGTCAAAGGTAAAGTCCCCCATACACCTGCGAACATGTCGTGCAAACATTTGTATAGGGTGTGGTGTTGTTTGACGTGTTGTGCAACTAGTTGCACAAATTCAAAGTTGTTTGAAATTAATTGCACAACGAGTGGCGTTGTGCAACTATTGCGTCGTGTATGGGCTTTGTACGACACATTGTGCAGTAATTTTTGAATGAGTTCATTGATTTATACCGTCGTCAGACGGCATGTTTCCGTAGGTACACGACAAAAGCAACTGGAGTTTGCATAATATTGCGTATAGTGTATGGGTGACCTTGTTTGCAGAACAACTTGTGCAACGTCAGTTTGCGCAATTTGTTCGCAGGTGTATGGAGGGCTTAAGTAAGAGGCAAGTCAATTTAAATTAAAATTTGGTGACAACCAGTTCTTGATACTGTAACTCTGTGTCTCATCTAGGAGAAAGTGATCTTAACTTCAGTACAATTTCACCCCGTTTACAAAAACAATTTGCTTTATGAAATCAACAAGCAACGAAACTATTACATAATATGAAACCGAACTGCACAAAAACACCGTCAACCGTGACGTTACCGCTTTACATCTTAATTAAAATCTCCAACGGACTTTCGCCTTCGACCTTTTGAATTGTATAACTATCGTATTCGGTAAATACCGCGTTTTTAGTTTTTTCAGCTTCGCGTGATAATTGTCCGTAAAAAAAAAACTGGCGTAATTAAGCCGTTAGTCGCTTGTGCCGGAGCAATTTAGGAGCGGAAAATTGTTCGAATTGCAGCTTTCACGGCGTAAAAAGATTAACTGTCACTGTATTGTCGGGCGCTAAGTCGAAAATAATTGAGGCTTATGTGCGACGAAAAATTCGGCTTATTTAACCACTTGATGAAGTTTCTCAAATCTTACACTGTATTAAATTCTACATGTACAAAACTTTAATGGGTTCTGTTTAACTGTGGGAAAGAAAAGAGCAAGTGTGGAGTTCATTTTATTTTATCTTCATTAATTCAAAGAATTATAGAATGGCATTGTAACTAGCGATTTGGTGGTCTTTTAGTAGTCTTCTTTTTTCTGAAATATCTACATTATGTAGAAATTGAAGAATCACGAAATGTGCTGAACGTATGAGGTAATTATGTTGTAATTCTCCAAGCAAGATTTCTCTGCCATCATAAATTTTTGATTTTGTACACTGTTGTTTCGTAACCTTTATTTGTCAGATAATTGTTGGTCAATATTTATTTAGGATGAGGCCTTGGGCGGAGAATTACGTTAGACAATCAATATTTCACGCACGATCCGCTTTAAGTTATCCGTCAAAAGAATCGGGAATTGTTCACGTTAGATGTGTAGGGTAGTTTAATAGCTCTAGGCTAACGGTGGAAAATATTCGAAGAGATCGTTTTGTCACATGAAAATTGCATTTTAAAAATTTATCTTCCGCACCCAATGTCTAAAGGTGATTTATTAGTCCTCCAGGACATCAAATAGTTTCCAACAGCTTTCTTTGTCGTACTGACAATAAGTTGGCAACAAAGCGTTTGTTTTGAGCTTAGAATTAGCGTTGGCGAATTCGCAGGAGATAAACACCGAAATTAAAGCCCATCTGGTTCAGCGGCCAGCCAAAGTTACAACCCGCAGAACGGCCGAAGCCAGCGAGGATTGCGCCGGATTAAGGTCGCCAGGGGAGAAACTTGGGGTGCGCAGAATAAAGCGACTTGATCGAAAAAGAAAGTAGATTTAGGGGCGCGCGGAATATATGGCGCTTTTATGCCAGATTTGTAGAGTCTCGCCGAATTAGGGCCGGCGCCAGAGTGTGTAATAAACGACACCATCGGTAGACGTCTTTCGGCACTAAAACTCTACACACGCGCATGTATACTCGTAGATATTCGCGAAAAACTATAAAAAGTAATCTTTTTTAACACACTAAAACAGCGTTGATGTTAATAATATATTCGAACCAAAGCGGCTGGTTAATGGCTTGGTTGCAAGGTATTTTTAAAGAAGGGTTTAGATTCAGGGCATGCCTGCTGTCACTCATCGCAACAAAAAATGGCTTTACACAGCAATATTTTTTCTTGGTCGTCTAAAAATATCTAAAATCTTACTGCAGTGTCGCTGCAAATATTTATTTTGAGATTTGTTTTGGATCTTGATCTTTGAAAGAGCATGCGAAAGAAACATAGCAAAAAATGATGGATATATACAGGGAGATTCAATCAACTCGTTCTTGAAAGTTTACCAACTCTACATTTATTTGAATTGCCATTTCATATTTTGAAGTTATGGATTAAATTAACAATCTCCATTCAACTATAATACCACCAGGGAAAGAATAATCTTAGAATTATGGTACTTATACACCAGCTTGAATTGCACTTTACACCCAGCCATATGGGACGCTTTCGACAGTAAGGTGAGGGACCGTGTTGAGATAGTTGGCAAGAAAGTTTATGATAACCTCAATAAGAAATTACATCGGTTAAAATCAACCCTGTCTAATCTAAATACACATCAACTCAACACGCACTTTACTTTTCACCCAAGGATAGTGAATCTCTCTAATGTCACTCTCCCTGTCCACATATCTAACTTTATGGCACAAGGTCTAAAATATACCCCCCCCCCCCCCCGTGGACAAAAAAACAGGTTTCACCCAAAATCTATTAGAAGTCGAGAACATTTTACAAACTGTCAAACCAGAAGTCAAGCCCCCTTTGATCAGCAAGTTACTTCCTTTGTTTAACAACTTCTCGGTACAAAATCCTACATCTTTCAATTCTATTAACTCACAGCTAAAGCTCACACACCAGTTTATACGCAACAAGAATCTAACAATTTCCAAAGCGGACAAAGGCGACTGTATCGTCATTTTGGATAAAAATGATTACTTAGATAAAATTAACAACTTTCTTAACACTTCTGAGTTCAAAACTTTGTCATGCAACCCAATTACCAAATATATTTCCAAATTCAACCGTACTATAAAAGAATCACAATCATTTTTCACCATTCACAACACAAAAATTTCAAATCTCATAAACTTAAACCCTTGCATACCACGCTTATATGCTTTGCCCAAAATTAACAAACAACATTGTCCCGTGCGACCTATCGTTTCGTTTGTTGATTCTCCAGCATACAAATTAACACAGTGGCTTTCGAATAAGTTTCATTCAATTTTAAATCTCACCTCTCAGTTCAGCATCAAAAATTCTCAACAACTAATCAACAACCTTCCAAAATTTAATGTAAAGGAACATGAATTTTTGGTATCCTTTGATATCGTTAACTTGTTCCCAAGCGTCCCTGCTCAAGAATGTGTAGATTTAGTCAAATCTCTTCTTTCCAATACTCCGCTCAGTGAACAAGATATAGACTCTTTAATCAGGCTTTTACTATTAACGTTAGAACAATCCTTTTTCTCTTTTAATAATAATTTTTACAGCCAAGAGTCAGCCCTAGCTATGGGTTTCCGCTTTGTCCCCAATTCTAAGTGAAATATTTCTTAATAATTTAGAACAAAATTTCATCTCAAAATCTAGTTTGTTTAAGAATCACATCCTATACTGGTTCAGGTATGTCGATGACATTCTTGTTTTGTTCAAAGATTCTCCAGAAGACTTAAATTCATTCTTTACTTTTTTAAATTCGATTCACCCCCAGATTAAATTCACGCTAGAGGTCAGTATTAACAACTGTATCAACTTTTTGGATCTTACCATCAACATCTCTAATAACTCTCACCAATTCTCAATTTTTAGAAAACCGACGACAACCGACATATCTATCCCAGCGCACTCTCACCACCCTATTCAGCATAAACATGCAACCTTCAATTGCCACTTAGATAGACTCTTAAACTTACCCCTACAAAATCTGGAATTTAATTCTGAAATGACAAACATTAAACACATAGCCACTCAAAACGGTTTCCAAGACAATTTAATAGACAAAATCCTACATAAGAAATTAAAGAAAAGAGAAATACGTATCCTCACCTCCTTGGTTCCAGACAAACTTAATACGGATTCAAAAAAAATTTTCATTCTATCACCTTCTTTAGTCCACTCTCTCAAAAAATTAAATCTATTTTAGAAAGTGAACTTGATTTAAAGATCTCTTTCAAAACCCCTCATTCTTTAAACACACTATTATGCAATAATAAAGACAAAATCCCCAATTTGGAAAAAAGTGGTGTTTATAAACTGACCTGCAGCTGCGAAAGCTTTTACATAGGCAGAACTTGCCGCAGTTTTAATGTTAGGCTAAAAGAACATCTCAATGAAATTAACAAGTTGTCACACTTTCTACCCCCTCTCTACAAATTTAAATCAACGTTTGCGGAACATGTAACTCTCTCCGGACACAAGTTTAACATCAATACCAATTCCGTTACAATTTTACACCAAACTAATAATTACAAAGACAATGTAACCCTAGAACAATATGACATTTCAAAAGCTTTAAATAATAGAAATACGAAACCCTTTTGTCTGAATGATCAGTCTGAATTTAAGAAATTAAATTTCGCGTAATTTTACATATTCATAATCCGGGTACTCAACTCTTTTGCCAGCTTTCTGAACGCGACCTGTCACTTTCTACCTTACCGACTCCACGCTTAATTCATGTACTTGTCAGTCATTCATTGCACTCCATTTTATAATATGACTTAACCTGCCATTTTTCAAAATTTAAGACTTTTGTTCTATTTCTAATAGCAGGGTGCCTCCTGTGCCCTTCTTTCATAGTATGATTGAAGTGTAATACATTTTGTTACTCTTTCCTCTAAGGATGGCGTTGTATTTTTTACGTTTTTTACATTCGACACGCCACATGTAAATTCAACCTTTGTTACCATGTTAGGTAAGCTCTTTTCTCCTCTTTTTGTCATCAACACACTCACACACGAAATTTCAGCCTGAAGATGGCCATCTTGTTTTTGTAATTGGCCGAAACATATGTAGCATCCAACCATTATTAAATGTATGAAGAAGATTTGTGTCAACTCTTTTCAATATAATACTTTCAGTTTCCAGAAGTTTCCTGTTACCCGAAAATGCTGTCAACATTTTTATTTTAAATGAAACATCCCATTTTTATTGCATTTTTGAATTCCTCTCAAAATTTTAAAGCCGTTTCCGAGGCATTTGGACTTTTCTGATTTGCAGTATGTTTTTTTTTTCACCTAATTTTCCCCAAGTTACAGGGCTTGTCGGGGAGAGGTGTGGCGGCTACAACTTAGATGTTAATTTCTTCTTCGGCATTCGCCTTACAAACTGGGGAAACGCAGAAGACCTACTTCGAAATAGCCAGTATTAATCCGAAACACAATCCGACACTTAAGTACTCTATCTCTCACATAGAACCCATATGCACCAGAAGGGGATTCGAACTCACACCTAATAGTTGCCCGGCCAAGCGTCAAGCCCGTTGCCAGCGGACTCAACTAACTCGGCTAACAACTACCTTATTTATTTATAATATTGCTATTTTTATTAAACAAGAAAGTAATTCCAATTCGGACTACTTTCAGCACTCCAGGAGTAATCTTATTTAAATATTAGGTATTTTTCGATTTAAATTTTATTCATCAAATTTTCAATTTGTCTATTTTCGATTTCGGTTGACCGTTCTTTAGGTTTATACTCTAAGATTTCTCTTTTTTTACTTTTGTTAAGTTGTCTTTGATAACTTTTTATAACAGTTCTTCGCGCCCAAATTGCGGCACGTCAGAGGTGGTGGCTGGCCATTTGGTGGATTTTGTCGTCCATGTTGGGACACTACGAGTACGCATCGGAAACGTCGCCGGTCGAAAATTTTGTTACCTACTCTCTTTGATTAATGTTTCCTTCTTTTTGTTATACACTCCGCGTCATCTGATTAACCTCACACAATTTTTTCATTATTTTTCGGCGACACTTGATTTTTATGAGGTAATTTTACCATTGCTAATTGTATTAGTTTATTGAAATTACTACTACCTAAAATAGGTATCTAATGAGAATTTGAAGGGATTAATACATTCTGAGGAATGTTTACTAAATTTGAGGACAAGTGATTGATCTCAGCTCTAAAATAAAATCAAAAGTGGAACTTAACCATTTTATTTAACAATGCAATTACAATTTATAACGAGCATGAGATCCATTCTTATTAATAACTCCAAATATTATATTTGGCAGTGAACGATACAGTGACTCTAATAACATTTCTGGAATATTGCCCCATGCTTCTTCGACTGCGTTAATTAATGCTTCAACGTTATTATACTGTCGTAAATCTTAAATGCCAATCAGCCCCATAGATTTTCAATAGTATAGTCGGCAGAAATGCTCGGCCAGTCCAAAACCTGAATACCTACTTTCTTCCCTAAACCATTCTTGCATGATCCCTGCTGTGTGAATTGGGGTGAGATCTTGTTGAAATATCCATTCTTCATTTGCTATAATGTTACTAATTAGTGGTTTTGCTATAGTAAGAAGTTGTCTATACTTCTGGCCGGTTTGTCTGCCTTGTAAAATCTCTAAATACACTGCTCCATTAGAAGAGATATTTTTATGAAAAATATTTATAATGAAGGTTTATATCGCATTATAATATTCTACAATATTTTGTTTACTTTTATTCTGTCTATTTTTTTTTTAAATCAAGAACCACCCTTATTAAAAAAGCTAACAAAAAGTGTAAAATCTGACTAGAAGTTAATCAGCTGTCGCGGAGTGTATGTTTTAATTAATGCTTCCTTTTCTTTGTTATTCTCTTTAATTAATGTTCGCTTCTCTTTGTTATTCTCTGTAATTAATTTATCTCGATCCTTATATGCGAAATACAGTCCACAACATGTTTTTTTTTGTGATGGTTGCCCAACGGAGTCCTAAGTCATAGACTTGCCAGGACCTCAGGAGCGGGAGTGTATTTGAGTGTGTGTAAAGTGTTCCATGGCTTTGTTACTTCCAACCACCTCGCCGTTTAAGGGGAAGCAGTGTTGAATTTTATCCCCAACACTGAAGGGTGCCTGAAGTCGATACCGACCACCCCCGAGAAAAATCCCGAGCGCGGTTCGAACCGACGACCATGCGATTGCAAGGCTGGTCCCTTACTACTTGGACCGTTCAGGTGTTATGGGTACGATTATCATAACCTCCATCATAGCATCCATCACGTCCACCTGAAACTAATTAAGAAAAGGCGACGACAATCACGCTATGGTCAATGGCGTAATGGCGATGACATATTGTGTTTTTCAAAGCCTTTGAGTGGCCTTTAAAGAAGAAAAAGAGAAAAAAATATATGTCCACCTGCTGCAACCAAGACACCCGCGAGACGTTTTACTTTACACGACCCAAAAGGAGAGAGGGCAAGACATGCTTTCACGGGATCCAACACGCTTGTAATCCCACATCCTTACAAATCGCGAATAAACATCTCACAGCTAACAAGGCTGAGCCGATCAATCCAACCGGGGCAGTAAAGAAAGAAAATTTCTTTGCCAAAAAAAAAAACAATTATTTTGTCAAAGAAAGAATCAATAATTCCAGCCTGCGGGTTGTGGCTTTGGAATACTTCCGACGTATGTGACTGCGTGTCTTAAAAGGCAACTAAAGGGGGACAAGTTTCCGTTTTTCATCTTTGGAAACATTCATCAATAATTCTGGCCTGCGGATTGTGGCCTTAGAATACTCCCGAGGTGTGTGACTACGTGTCGTAAAAGGCGACAGAGTTTCCATTTCTCATCTTTGGAAACATTCATCAATAATTCTGGCTTTCGGATTGTGACCTTAGAATACTCCCGACGTGTGTGACTATGTGTCCTAAAAGGTGACTAAAGGGTGACAAAGTTTCCGTATCTCATCCTTAGAAGCATTCATCAATAATTCTGGCCTGCGGGTTGTGGCCTTAGAATACTCCCGACGGCGACGTGTGTGACTGCGTGTCGTAGAAAGCGACTAAGCCTGGTCTGTACGTAACGTTTTGTCGTCAGTCTTGCATGATCTGGAAAGACTAACCAACAAGACTGACACAAATCGTGCGGCTACACTGCTCAAACTTTCCGTCAAACTTTCCCTAAACTTTCGCAAACAGTCGTTCCGAAATCGACATGGATGAAGAACTATTAGTGACGATAATTGCATCTGAGAGCAGAATGGCAGGTGAGCGAAATTTGACCGATTAGACTGACGCAAGTCTACATGCACCGACTTGTCTGTCGTCTTGCTTGTACACAAAGCTCCAGCCCATCAGTCTTTTGCAAGTTTGTCAAACCTCATTCAGTTCATGCAAAACGTCCAACTTGTCGTCTATATGTTTGACAAATCTGACATGATCATGCAAGACTGACGACAAAACGTTACGTATAGACCAGGCTTTTAAAGGGCGACAAAGTTTCCGTTTCTCTTCTTTGGAAACATTCATCAATAGATTCCGGCCTGCGGGTAGGGCCACCTTAGAATACTCCTGTCGCGTATTCCCCGTATCGTAGAAGGCGATTGTAGGATTCTTTGTTTTCGCACATCTTGGAAAATCATCCTTTTTGGCGTCTCGAGGATCTATGGTTAGTACAGCGTGCGACTTTGTTTTTGGATTTGTCGTTCCGCATCGTTTTCTGCACTGGAGTAGTTGACTTGAAGGACATCCTTTCTTTTCCTTCTTTCATATTGTTGGTACGGTACGTTTTCGTTTTTTATTTGCGTTCTGCTTGTTCTTTTCTTTGAAAGATCCTTAGGGAGTTTTTCTTTATTTTCGGTTGCAGTGTTGGTTGACACTTAATTTTGCGTCCTTTCGTTTGATAAAATTTATATTTTCTCGTATTAGATTTTTATTGACTTTTATTTTGGTTTAAAGGCGTAAGTTGTCATGGTCTTCCGACCAGCTAAATCCAAGATTTTTCTCGCGGTTTTAGCCGAATTTTCCGTCCGTTGCGTTAGGCTGAGTTTAACGTTTCTCGACAAAGAAATTTTTCCTCCTTTCTCTCAGCAAAATTTCTTTTGGAAGTAAGAGTGGAATTTTATAAAATCATGCAATTAAACGTGGGTTCTTAAGGAACCAAGGCCTTCGGCAACCAAAAACTGTATCACGTGGCACCAAAGGTACCCAATAATTAACTGAAAAGCGCGTATCAATAAAAAGACAGAGGATTAGTACAATACCAAACTTGAATCCCACCAATTCTACGTTACGTTCGGCCTAAAAGGGATACAGCACACGAAACTGGCTCGACTCAGATCGGCAGTTCCTTCAAGGGTTCCGGAGCGACGAATGACGGTGTTACAGTAGAAGAGGCTCTCGGAAGTGGTGGTATTCACGCCAAAACTCGTTCGAGGAAATTCAAACCGTTACGTCAAGGTCACGAGGAAGTGACGCAGATTTTCCAAACTTAACTCCCACGTTGTTGCTAACGGAAGAAACACGAAAGTAAATTTGAAAGGAAGGGATAATTCATCCCCTTTCTTTTATCACTTTTAACTACTCATCCCTCACACATCCATTGCATAGATTCTTGTTTTGTCTCCGGGTCCCAAAAATCGTGAGGGACAAGTTTCATCGTCAGGGACAACTTGTGAAAATAGGTTTAGATTCGCCTCTAAAGAGGCTAAATTTTACGCAGGAATTTTCTTGGGGCACAATTTTTGTTCTGTCGTCTATCGGCTAGGAACTCAGTATGCAGATACGTTGCTTAGGCCTCGTTTTTTAAAATAATTTATGTTAATAAATAACTTATTTGTTCTAAACAATAACATGAAATAATTATCATTGAAATGAACAAGCGAACGAGTAAGTATACGAACATGCCTACGTGTGTATCCTCCGTAGGAAAGGCAGTGGTGGACAAACTTGAAAATCTGCGTTATCACTTTTACGCTAGCCCGGATCCCGATAAGCGTTTGTTTAGCGCCCTCTCGCGTAATTCTAACTCGCTTCGCTGTGCGGGACGACCGACCAACCCCTCTGGTGATCGAGTCAGCAGACCGCGCGTATTTTACGATCCGGTCCCGGCCGTCGTTAATAACTTTTTTCTCACCTCCTCCTTTCCTCCAGTAGCGCGATCCAAAACTTTGGCAGTCACTTGCAGTTGTCGGGGAAACATTCCGATGAAAAACGGACGCTTTATTTAAGAAACAACAACCGCCATCGCCCCGTATAAATATTAAAGTCTGCGCGCCGCTGAAAAGTTGAAAGATATTTCTATCCCCGGAGACGCAGCCGCTGAAAGAATTTGTAGAATTTCCATCACAATATCTGCATTCGCCCGACGCAAAAGGTTGAGATAGTCGTCCCTCTTCGTGCTGCTTTCCACACCCCGCCCTCACTCCCCCAGGCTGCCGTAGATTTAGTGCAGAACTCGTCGTTGTCTGCGGCCGACGACGGGCACCTGAGCTCCGTTAATGCGGAAGACATTCAACTGTCGCGTCTTATTACGACCCAATTTATATCCGCATTCATATTATTCTCAGCTTGCGACCTCCCGCGACCGCTTCTAATAATCACGAAAGTCGGGAATAATTTCCTGTGGGTAAACATCATCATTCGGAACGGCTTTAGCCGTAACTTTATTTACTCTGACGTTAATTAATATTACAAAAAAGACACGTACATCATTTCCGAGTTAAACAAGAGAATAGGGATTAGTTACGAGTTACATACAGAGTTATTACCAACTTCATTAACTTTTAGGCAAATCGTCAAACAAGTAAAGTAAGCGGAGTAATATTACGTGCTTTTTTGAGTTAATGACTGCATACATCATTTCTGACAAATGGTTTGTGAGAGTCCTAAAATAGGGAAGAAGAAACTATTATCTGGGAACAAATTTGAATTAAGTTAATCTTCTAGTAATTTTGAAAAATATGCACTTATACACATTAAACTAATGTTTGTTATCACTTCACCTTGCGTAATTTAATTCATTCGCGTTCATTAATTTATAGTATCAATCGATACATTCAAACTTGTGTATTTTGCTTGACTCCGATACATTCAACCTCGCGGGTTTTATTAGACTCCACCCCAATTGAATGTCGCTTATATTTATAAGCTGTGTTTTAAAAAACTCAAATGCGTTGTTAAAGACTTATAATGTGTACATATTTATATTTCAATGCAAGTAGCAGAAGTGTTTAAATCCACTTTTAATAAATTCAGTGCATGTTTATTGTATTTACCAAACCACTTGTAACAAAAAAAAATCTAGCACTGGGAAATTAGATGCACATTTGTTCCATAAAACATTTTAGGCATGTAATTTCCGTGCTTATGTGTTCCATTTGCAACGACCAATGACAAACAGAATTTGAAGTCAGGCTAGCGTGCTTATTGGTTCAAACCACTTTGACGTTTCATTGTGCGTAATTTTTGTTGTTTGTGAGTTTTTACTCTGTCCGATACTGTCCTTTGAGTTGCTCTGTCAACTTAACTGGCGTGTTTCTGGTATTTTTCTAAAAAAAAAATGAAATAGATAGTTAGTAGTAGAACTGAAATTTTTCAATATTGTTAAACTTGAAACGGAGAAGTTTAAGAGGCATATATCTTCGGAAGACGAGTCTTCTAGTTCTCCTCCTGATATGCAGTCAGAGGTTGAATTTGCAGTATTCTTGAGCAACGATTTGATGAGGGACACTCTTTGGAACCCTAGTAATGTATCAACTTCTGGTGCAAGGATACGTTATATCTTGTCCTCCTCAGATTCTGAAGATTCGATAGCTCTGAATAAATGTGGACAGTCCGCCAGGTACTTTAAATATCAACATCTTCATTTCATGACGTGTAATTGTGGTGTAGTTGGTGATGCAAATTTAGTGGACAATTTAATTAACGTTGAAGTTCCTGTTTTGGAAAGAGAATCGAAAAAGAAAACAACAAAACGCAGTAAGAATCTTTATTTTAACTTGAAAGCTTCCGCGGCCGTCGTCTATGTTTGAATTGGCTTCCGGCAATGGAGAACGAAACGTCGGCAGTAGAAATTTGGAAATTTGCAAATACTATTTCACTCTTAGGAACGAAACTCTTCAATAAGCTCCCTAACTCAATTGCTTCTAGCACGTATAATGTATTTAAGAAAAACGTACGCAAGCTGCTTACTGAGAAATGCTATTATTCTATAAATGAATACCTCCAGGATAACTTTAACGTTACCCCCTTCTAGACTCTAGACCTTTAGAATTAAGATAGTTTAGTTAGTTGACATGTACATCCATGTAAATGGCGTTGTATAAATAAAGATGATTGATTGATTGATTGAAGAAGTCAACGTGACACGGTTCCAACCGGAAGCCAATTCAAACGCAGCAAGAATCCTGAAAAATGGAAAAGGACAAGAGATAATATTTAAAAACTTTTGGGCACTCAATGATGATAAGAAAAATAAATTTGTAAATCTGTTGTTCAAAAAGAACCAAAAAACGATATGTGACAAAGAAAATTGATGGAAACTTCATAAAAAAGAATACTTTCAAATATAATTTCGAAATTGCTTCTGGAAAAATTCAAGTCTGCAGGGAATGTTTCTTAACTACATTAAAGAATTTATTACTACTATAAAAATAATCATAATCAGGAAAGTGGAATGTCAAGAAAGAAGTTAGAACACACATTGAGTCTTTTCTGCACGTAGAATCACATTACTGCAGTGCCAATACTTCAAAAACGTATTTAAATCCAAGTCTAACGGTGCAGAAGATGTACAATTTATATACAGAAACCACTAATCAACCAGTAAAATTGCACAAGTATCGAGAGATATTTTTAAACGAATATAATTTGGGCTTTTTACTACCAAAAAAGGATCGTTGTGATATCTGCGAGAAATTTAAACTGAATGAAAGTAATAATTCTCAAAATCAAAACAACGAAGATTTTGCAAGACATATAAAATACAAGGAAGAAGGCAAAAGAATGCGATATAAAGTCGGAGAGAACTGCAAAAATGGTCTCAACATAACAGAAGACACTGCAGTAATCTCTTTTGACTTACAAAACGTATTTTCACTGCCAAAAGTAGAGATTTCTAACTTTTTTTATAAAAAGAAATTTGCAGTGTATAAGCTGACAGCAAATTGTTCTGCAGATAATGTCACATATTGTGCACTTTGGCATGAAGGCATAACAGGACGCAATGGGAACCACATAGCCAGCGCACTTATTGCTTTATTAAAATAATATAAAATAATAAAATAAAATAGTGGAAAAAAATATAACTTTGAGAAAATTGATTTTGTGGTCCGACTCATGTGTCTCACAAAATAGAAATTCTCATATGGCAGTCGCCATTAAATATTTCCTACAGGCACACCAGAATATAGAATCTGTAGAACAGAAATTTTCTGAAAGTGGACACAGCTTGGTTGAAGAAATTGACTGTGTGCACAGTAAAATAGTTTTTCTTTTAAGACATTTTCTTAACATACCACAAGGAAAAGCTCCACTTGATACATCAAGTGGATTACAATCCAGCTAAAAATGGAAAACTTCTACAATTTTCAAGCTCTAAGTCAGAAACTGAATTTCAAAGAAATTCCGCTTACAAAAGTAAAACATTAAAATATGAATCTAACAATCGAGTTCACATAGCCTATATAGACAGAGTTTTTCTGACGAATTTTCCAAAGTACGAATTTGTATAAATCGTACTTCTAGTTCAGCAAAAGGAACTCAAGGCGATACTATTGATATTATTGATGAAAAACCTAAAATTGACGCAACTAAAATTACTCACATTACATCGATGTATCCGTATATGCACAAAAATTCTTTGTATTAAAATCAATTTTTGTGACGAAGTTTGGTAACTTTGCTCTATCAATTGCTGCAAAATACATCTCTGAACATTGAAAGTTGATTATCTCCAAACTAAGTCTTGGTTGTATGGCACAAATAAGTACTGAGGCGACGATATGTCCAAAACTCATTCGTAACGGGTATACAAGCATTTTCAATTTTAAAAGTTTGTAAGAGGATATACACTAAGAATAATATTTATTTAGATTGGGAGAGGGAAGACGTCACCTGACCTAAATCCTCTTGACTATGTTGTTCCTTTGGGGACATCTGTAAAGCCTCGTTTAAGCCAATGTACCTAACTACGTTTATCAAGTTACCTGAATTAAATTCAAAAATTTCTTCTTTCTATCTGTCTTTCTACTTAAAATTGCCGAAGCTTCATTAGGATCAAGGTCCGAATTCAAAAACATTCAGATGAGACCGTTTAATTCTCATCTCAATCTTGTCTCAAATTAGACTGGATTTAGATTCAGTTTGTTTGGTATTCATAAGTAACTTGAGATGAGCGACTAAAGTGAGAAACGATTGGGATCAATCTTCGAGTATCTTGAACTTGGGATTCAGTTTGCAGCATATGTTCATTAAGCATTTGTGACATAAAATGACCCTTAAGCTATGGTCGTTAAGCCGTGTGACACTTTGTATATGTACAGTAGCGGACAAAAGTTGAGCAACTATACAAACTAAGGCCCGATTTATTCACCTCCAAGTAAATTTTCTGGTCATTTATTCCCATAGTAACAATTGTGAGCACAATTGTTACTATGGGAATAAATGACCAGATAAATTTACTTGGAGGTGAATAAATCGGGCCTAAGTGTGTCTGGTGTAAGAATAAAAATATTAAAAACTCAGTGCTATATTATAAATTTTGATAAGTCATCCTCTTACAAACAAATCACGTATTAGGTATCTTACGCTTTAATTTAAACAATGTATATTTTACAATATAGTGAATAAGGTATAATTTCTATATGACAAAAGTTAAGCAACTCTTAAATTGGATATAACAAAAATTTAATTCTAAATTTATTTAAAAGAATATTAATATTTTGTAGCAAATCCTTTATTTTTAATAACGGATGCGCATCGTCGGGGCATAGATTTCACTAAATTAATGAAGTATCTGCAAATCATTTCGTTGCGACTCTATAGACATAGACGCCTGAAGAAGTATAATACATTTTATTATGTCGTATTCTTTTATTTACAATCTGCCGCAAATTCTCAATAGGACTGAGATCGGGAGATTGGCTTGGCCAACACATAACATCAACTCTGTGCGCAGTTAGCAACTCTTTAACAACCATAGCCGTATGCTTAGGGTCGTTATGTTGAAAAACCCATCTGAGTGGCATATTCGACTCAGAAAATGACCAACATTGAGTTTTTCAATATGTTTCTATATTGAAATCTGTCCCCAAAGAATTACACTACCATCTCCGTGCTTTACAGTTTTCTGGTAATATTTTGGATTCAATTTTTCTCCACTAGGACACCGTACATAACTGATGTCATCAGTGACGTGAATATTAAATTTCGATTCGTTACTAAATAAGACAGTTTTCCATTTTTCTACAGACGACGCTGCATGTTCCTCCGCAAAATGTATTCTCGCTGTTCTTTGTTTTTGTGTCAAGGAAAGTTTCTTCGCTGGTCTTCTACTGTAGAGCCCGCCTTCTACCAAACGCTTCTGGATAGTGCGTGTGCTTACATTGCTCATTAAAGTAGATTAATTTCTTGAGAACTTATCCATGGATTACGCTTACATTGGCGACGAATTAGTTGATCCTCCCTGTGACTTGTTTTTCGTGGTCGTCCAGAGTGAAATTTAGTGGCCACCATATCCCTAGCTTGATATCTTCGTATCATTCTTGATACTATTGACTTGTGTAAATCAAAATGTTTACAAATACTCGTTTGTGAAACTCCCTTTTCATATTGTTCAATGATGTTCAATTTGAAATCCATTGAATACACTTTTAATTGTTTGAAATATTTATAAGTGCGTCGCGTACGTATTCAGTCTTATTGGATACTAAGCAATGAATCACGATAGCTATAGGAAACCATAAAACATACCGTGTGTTTTTTAAAAATGCCATAAGGGGTGGCTGTGGAAAAGAAAATTCATGTCTCAGCTCCATTCATGTACTTTAAATTGTCAGTTTTGGCATGTGTTAGATGCCAAGCTACGACATGAGTTTTAATTTTCATGGCCAACCTTTATGGCATTTTTTAAAAAATACACCATAGAAATGCGGTGGTTTTTAATAATTACGACTGAAAAATGTATGTCTTTTTATAGAATGAAACATACTTGGCATAGACAATTTTGTATGTTATTGTTATGTTTTAATATTTTTGTATATTCTAAATAGAAGTGCTGCTTTTATAGAGTTGCTTAACGTTTGTCCGCTACTGTATGCATTTAAATTTTAGTACATATTTAATTTAAATTTATAACAAATTTATCATTCATTTTTAACAGTTTGTTAGTGTATATAAGTGTGTTTGTGTATGTGGTGTCATATGTGTTCGCGATGGGCGATTTTACGTTTCAAGAATACGCAGACATGCATCTTTTATACGGAGAATGTCGAGAAACGGCGCGATTAGCAGCACGTTTCTATGCGAAAAGATTTCCTGATCATCAACGAAATCCCGCGTTATCAAACGTTTAGCAGAACAGCTCAAAATGCACGTTAAATGCGCATTCTTTCAATGTTACGTTTCAAGAATACGCAGATAAGCATATTTTATACGCAGAATGTCAAGGAAAAACGCGATTAGCAGCACGTTTCCATGTGGAAATGTTTCCTAATCATCAACGAAATCCCGCGTTATCAAACGTTTATCAGAATAACTCAATATACACGTTAAATGCGCATTCTTTCAATCTTAAGTTTCAAGAATACGCAGACATGCATATTTTATACGGAGAATGTCGAGGAAAGGCGCGATTAGCAGCACGTCTCTATGCGGAAAGATTTCCTGACCATCAACGAAATCCCGCGTTATCAGAACAGCCCAAAATGCACGTTAAATGCTCATTCTCAATGTTGTCAGCTTTAACATGCCTTTCGGTCAAGGGCAGAATTAAAAGCCGCTCATAAATTCTTTCAGTTACGATAGATATTTATTGCCTTCTTGCAGTTGTATGACATTCATAAAACAGTTTAAACCGCTCGTCTTGTTTCACGGCGGCAGAAATTTAAATTGCTGCAATATTTCTAAAAACATTGACTCAAAACAATACAAATTTTAACTTGTTCAGATTGCAAAATTGTATTAAGATATTTTGTTCCAAATATCATCATTGAAACACCCTGTATATTAGCTCAACCTGCTCAAGCAGGTAGTTATAATGCACATTTATCAAATTTACGTTGATCATTCGTTTCGTAACGAACAGTTAATTAACGACGAGATACAGAGTAAGGCCTTTAAGTTTCATCATTTTTCTGTAAATATTTTGTAAAAACAAATATCAGCAATTCCTTCTTTGTTCCCAGCTGATAAATTTGTGTATTAAATTCCAGTATGTGTCAAGAGCCGTTTTGATATAACTTATAACTATAACCTAAAAGTGTATGATTTGAAATGTTACTATAACCAATAAATATTATTTATATATACGACGGATATTTTATAATTTTTGGCTTCTCTCATCATTAATTTTTCAGCTGATTTCACTAGAAAAACTGTCAGCTTTATCCCTCCCTCGAAATTCCTTAATCGCATCGAGAGCTTTAATCTCAGGTAACGCGAGCCGGAGTTGTTCCTCCATCGACGAAGATTAGGCCTCCAAAATATTTTATTAAAGCAGCCTACCGTAGAGGGAATATCAATTACATTAATGTGCAGCTTAAGAGCGGAATTAGCGTTCCCTCTGTTCATAAATTAGCGGCTCGTATCGGGCATTTATTCCGTTTGGATGGAGCCAATTGTTGTTGTAGTATCGCGCCACCGGGAGGCGGTAAATAATTTTTGGCGAGACCGTTTCGGTGTTGAGTAACCAAACGTGCCGCTTGCACATTCCGTTGAACAAATAAATAATTACTCATGTGCCAAGGTTATCAGGTTGTGGGTCGGTTAACGATTCTAAATTGTTCAGTGAAGTTTAACATGATCTTTAATTGTCATCCCAGATTTTGAGCAAGATAGAATTTTCTTTTACTATTCAAAGTACATATCATAAAATTTATTCACTTAATATGTTATGTACAAATAATAGCTTGAATTTGAAATAACTTTGATTTTATTAATTTATCAGCAATGACCAATTATCACTTCGAAATCAACAAGTTACGTCGATTAAAGAAATGTGTTTCTTCAACATTGCTGTTGTTGCTGTTGCTGTTGTTTTATGATTTTGACTCAACAAAGTCTAATTACTTGTTGATTTTACGCGAAATCTTCAAGTAGACTCCAAAAGTTTTTCATAGATGCGAATAAACTTATGTACTAAATGACGAAACAGATTTAAACCTACTGGAAAACGCTTTGGAAACTTCGAAGACTGCTGCTCAATATCCGTTGCAAATATTTAAAACTTCCGCAGGTAACACTATCGGCTTATCCTGCCTGAATTTATAGTGTTGTAGCGTCCCGACGTCGTCGTCGCTTTTATTGCAATGGTGTCGCCTTTTAGCACTTGAATTATTACCCCGCGACTAACGCCGAGACAAAGTGGCGTTTAAACAAGATAAATACGGAGTCAGGTGGAAAAATATGTGGGAAAACGGCGGCAAGGATTAATTTCGCCTTTTTACTCCCGTCAAATGCTCGGGAAGCGAAGTCATGGACAATGGCAAGGTAGAAACTATGGCGACAATCTCTGCATGCGCTTAATCAAGATTTAACTGCAGAAAATTTCATTTCACCCTTTAATTATTATCATATGACATTCTCTATTTTACATTATTACAGTTCATGATATATTTGGTCTTTAAAGAAATCATTTTAAAAGCAGCCGAGGAAATATGGGGCAAAAGACTTAGCCAAACACCTAAAGAGGCCAAGATGGTGGAATGAAGAAATAAAAAAAATAATAAAAGAAAAAACATAGAAACTAAAAGTAAATAAATAAAAGCAATAAGAAATAAACATGATGTATCTACTCAAAGTGGAAACTAAGGAAACATTGGAAACCTGGAAATAGTATTACACGGAAACATTTGAAAACGATACAAGACACGAAAGTGATGAATGGGAAGATACACCAATAGAAGTACATATATCAAAAAAAGAGCTAGAGGAAGCGATAAAACAAATAAAAACAGGGAAAGCAAGTGGAGAAGATGAAAAACCCTGGAGATTATTCAAGTTCTAGGAAAGCATGGGAAGAAAAGGTTATGGAAATGGCTAAACCGAGCAAAAAAGGAAAAGACAGACCAAGAAACAAATAGTTAGACCAGATAGAGGATCTTGAAAGAATAAAATGTAAAACAAAGGAAGAGATGAGAAACCTAGCAAAAGATAGAAAGGCCTGGACATGGATAAACGAAGACCGAGACGCACAATCCGACGCGTGAAGTGACAAAAGAAATCAAGAAAGAAGAAGAAGATGTATTTGTATATTTAGAAAAGTGAATAAATAAGGAAACTTATAGGTATACCTATTTGTAAACCTTAGTTTTCTTTAAAAATAACTTAAAATTGAAATTTTTAACTAATTAAAAAAAATTGATTGATTATGATAGAGTAAGACTAAACGGAGATTCGATATTACAGTTCCAAAATGACGTAAAGAATAGGTTGGCAATATTCGGAAATTTTTAGTCAACTTAGAATTTATTGTGGCAACCCTGATACCCGAATGTAGGCTACATGTAGGCATACGATTATATCGATCGCTACGTGACATATAATAATATGACCATATCGAACAATAATGGTGTCTGACTGATTAAGGCTGACGGCATCTGCGATCATGTCGCGTCATCCTGTTCGGCTTTGTTTTAACATTGGTGATGCTGAGTCGTTGTGATTACAATTATCGAAATGTTTGCTAAAAAAAAGTTTAGAAGAACTCGTATTCGACGTGGTCGGAATTTATAAGTGCATCGTCACGAGTTTGGGGTGATTTTCAACTACCCTGTCAGGGCCTGGCCAGGACAGCATGATGGCGGCGAAAGGAGAGCTAGAGAAAAATTATCCAAAAGTGTTTGATCCTACATTACTTTTATATCTTGGATGTCCAAGAGACCATAACTATGAAGAGGCAAAAAAAGCTTTTGAGAAAATCTGCCTCAAAAATGTGAAAATTATATCTGTAGAGGGTTATGTAGCTAATGCCTATCCATCCTGTTGTTGGAGGGTTTATTATCAGAAGAAAAGCAAACCATATCTTCAAGGGGAAGAGGAAAGCAACAGCAATGTACCTCCACCAGACCTACCACAGGACGAAGCATTGTTAAGGGGTTTCTTTTAGGATTTAACAAGATTTGCTCACCTTTTACACTTGAAAATAATTGCACGAAAAATGAAAACAAAAGATAAGGCACTAATCGAGTATTATCCCGGGGCATGCCAGTGCCCGCACCTCCACCCTGACACGCTCGGTACGAGCCTGCTCTTAATTTTAGCTGCGGGGGTAAAAGTAGCTCATGATAGAGGGTACCGCTCAGGTATAGGCAAAAGGCACTAGAGGGTAGTTTAACCGAAAAACAAAGGATTTCTTACCTTGCCCAGGTTTTCTTCAGAAAAACTATCGCTCCCCTTTTTGGCCTTATAAGACCACCTCGCACTCTTGGACTACCTTGCCGAGATGTCACCTTTGTCGACGGTCCCCAATCGACTGTCCCGCGCAATTAATTAATTATCCGTAGCTCAACAATTATATACAGCTGTCCCAAAAAAGTCTTCGTGACAATACCTTCTGCTTTTGGATACTGCTTTGGTACTTGGTTAATTAATTAACGTTATTTTGGAAGCAGTTGCCATGAATCGGAGGTGACTGTTGCAAATTAATAATAATAATAATAGTTGCGTGAGTTTGTTCAGCATATTTTTCTATTAACTGTTGCGTGACGATGCGTTGCTTGGGAGCAAATTTTCGATAGATCTTGCGCCTATAAGTGTTTGATGTAAATTATGGTGGTAGAAATAAAGCGGATTTAATCTGAAGTATGGAGTCGAGTAAATTAATACGTTGTACAACTTTGAATTGGTCTAGTCATAGCTTGTAACTTTGCAACTAATTGTGTAGTTACTCTGTCTGTGTAATTAAAGCAATTATTCTACCTCTTTGTCGATAAAAATTTCATTCACAATTACTTTTTTTAACAATGTTGTCACCTGTCCCATTTCTATATAGCATATTCTTAACTCATGCTCCTCATATTTTGTTTGCAAGCCCTGAAGGTTAGGTTTGCTTGCACGCCCTTATGTTTTGTTTGCACCTCCTTATGTTTTGTTTGCAAGTCCTTATGTTTTGTGTGCAAGTCCTTAAGGTTTGTTTGCACGTCCTGTAGTTCTCGACATATTCGCTTTATTGGACCCCGCCTAACAAAACATTTTCAAATTAAGAGGCGATAGCAAACCACAGTAATGGCGATGGCTTCACAGCGATGTTTGTGTATTTGCACCACTATCTTCAGCATACAAGTGAGCATAGATAAAATCTGCTGTGATTGTTGTGAACGATCAACTGCAAGGCCAAGATACATTAGGAACACTGTCGAGGACTATCTCGAATCAGATGGGTATTTTGTTCACCCTGGCGCCTGTTTTAATATCTATTTACCCACACTCATTCTTCACTAGTTGAGGAAAAGCTGATGAAAGATACAGCGCAATCTAAGTAATGAAGACACTAGAGTTTTGTGGGAGCATCAACTCCTTGCTCAAGCGATTTAATCAGTACGCTTCTTCTTTTCCCTGCTTTATGTGGAAGAAACTCTTGGATTTTCGAAAATATTTTCTTATCATCTTTGAACATACTGGGAACTGCAGGAGTCTGTGGACGAGTCAGAACATTTTCCGCAGAGTTATCCTATTTTTCATGGCCGCATGTATCTTGATACGAGGATCTGAATTCCTGACCTCCGTGAATGAAATTTATACCAAGAAGCTCATGAAATTTGTAACAGAATCAAGCTTCTGCATCCGCAGAATTTTTACGCATAATGTCATTTTCTTCAGAGTATAAACCTTCGTGTTCTGATTTTGAGACTTACCTCCTGATACTGCAACACATAACGACATTGTTAAATAACGACAATCGTTAAATGACATATTTTAACCAATCAGAACTCAGATACAATCTGATGTACTGGTTGGTCAAAGTAAGTCACTTACCGATTGTCCTCATTTAATGATGTCGATGAGGTTAACCTCTGTCCATCCTAACGGGTTCGAATCTTCTCAATCTTTTACCAAAATTTTAATCGAACCATAAAGGACTCGTGCAGCAATTTCTCCGTTTGTAAGTGTCTGCTTTGAGCTTTATTTAATCAGATATTGCCCTAATTGTCCCCTTTACATGGGATGAGATTTTAGCCCTTGCCTGCCACTGCATATATTCCTCGGAATTGATGAGAATATACTTCTTCTAAATGTATACTCGTATATCCAAAATGGCTAAAAACAATTACAAATCCATTTAAGGTGCTACCTACCTGTAGGCCAGCAAATTAGTGCGAGTGACTGACGTTCCTCCAGCACCGCTCGGCAAAGCTCTTGGAGAAGGGAGGTTCGACGTAACCCCAAAGCAAAAGGTGGGCAAAGTGAATAAAATAAAAAGCACCAGCTGAGCACTCTTGCTTTTATTTAAATTGCTCAAAAATTTGGTAAAAATAATATAATAAACAGAGTTAATAAAAAGAAGGGGACCCAAATGGGGTCCAGTTACACGAACACGCAGAAAGTTAAATAATTTGACAAGTTCGAAAACTTCCGTCAAACAGATCTGTTCCTCGTTTACAATTAATTTAAAGAAATTTAACTATACACCGCAAAATGAGAATAAAAATAGCAACGCCGCGGAAATTGAGTCAACCCAAAAGGGTAAATAGCAACAGCGCGGAAATTGAGCCAACCCAAATGGGTAATTAAAAAAAAAAGAATAATTGAAGTAAATCCGACCTGTAATCAGGATCCAGCGTAATGACACTCGGCTGTCAACAGTGTCGGAGCGCCCTCTCGCAGTGGTTAGCGCGTCACCAGTGTAGCAGCGTCACAAAAGTAGCGTCGTCTTACTGGACGAATCCACTTTCACAGGTGGGGGGTAGGCTGGGTTGCGAAACTTCGATCGGTACAAAAACCGGAAACCAGCGTTTTCTTACGTTCTCAAGGGTTATCCCGGTTATACCAGATAGGTAAAACTACCACAGGAACTCGAGCTAGAAGCCTATTCCTCGTTTCATCGACCGGACAGGCTTTTGAGAAGCTTTTTGTTTTAACAAGCTTGTAATTCCCTCACGTACGTTTGCAAATCTCGGAGAAATTCCGATTCCTTCTTCCTTCACAGCATCTCGTGAAAAAGGAGCACCAAGATAAAAATCACAAATACACGAGCCGTACGTTGGGAGTTCTAAAGAGAGACTGACTGCGAGCGAATTTCGCGTTCTTCCCCTACCACAAGTTCAGACAGGAGTTGTTATGATTGGAAACAAATTTAACTAGGAAGCAGAGTGAAAAAGAGTTATACTGTATGCCTAAATAATAACGCATAATCTAACTGACGCAATATTGCACAACATTGTGAAATACGACGATCGGCACGTAGGCCGTTTGGCCGTTAGATTCCCACGTTAATACAGGCTGTACGGAAAAATATTATGAATAACTTAAATGAATTTTTCAATCGTAACAAATTAATTTAGCATAAAGCGAAATTCTAAACAGCAAACAATAACTCAAAGTCATATAACAATTAAGACAATTTTAAGAAAGAACAAGAATGAGTACTTACTTATAATAATTGACTTAAATTATTATAGAGCATAATTTAGACAAATGTAAAATTTAAATATAATTGAAGGTTAAATGTAAATGTAATTGAAGGTAAACAATGCAAAACAAATTCAAAATAACGTTACAATGACAAGAAATAGCATTTTGTAAATCAAATAAAGTAGTTGTTAATAAGATAACTAATTGGCAAAGGAATTAATGTTTTTCTTACCCAAACCATGGTACTGGATACAGAGAAACGGACGGATTTTCGGAGTTTGACCACAAACTATGACATTCGGTGAATGCTACTTTCGCCTTCGGTCTCTGGGTGATGTGAACTACTTGTAGCTGTGTGATATCTAATCATGAAACCCAGTCGCCTTTTATATGGTTTATACTGAAAATTCCGTTTACGATAAATCCTCTGAACTTAGTCATGTTTGATTGGGTTTGCATAATGCCGGTTTCTTTGATAAGTCACCTCATGATGGCAAAGCCTTTAATAAAGCTCGTCTAGTTTGTTTACATGATTTTTAAGTGGATGTATTTCCCCGAGGTCGCGTAGGCAATGTCTTATAGGCTTTAACTTACGTAATGAGCTCAACGATTTACGAAATACCGATTTCTTACACTACATTTGTCGATACAAATATTCCGATACCATCAAAGTCCTTTGGCGAAAGTAAAAAATGATCAAGTCATGAAAGTTGTATTTGTTTTAAATACTGCAAATACGCAATTAACACAAGTTCAAATATGAACTTAGCGCTAGTGTTAATTAGGATAGCGCATTTACTCCTAATAAATATAAATATATTTTATTCTATAATATGCAGCCGGTACATTCATTCTTTCGTAAGTTGATTTGTACAACTTTGAAGAAGTATTAGAACTCAGGAGGTAATATTAATATATTAGTCCAATAAACCTGATAATGAGTGTACATTTATTGTACAGAATACAAGAAATACATATACAAAGTAGGTACATATAGGTATATGCCTATGTAACTCGTACTACAAAACTATTCCATTTGAGAAAACTCACTTTTACTATTGTAAAGTAAATTTATATGCTCTATGTGAAAAAAGTCTCACTGTGTACATTTACGTTTAACCATTTAGTCGTATTCCGATAAAAGTTTGTACATATATTAACTTGGAGCGGACTAATAATTTGATTCAACCTCAGAAAGTTTACTTACAATTTCAAGTCTCAGTTCGCCGCATTCTTAAACGAAAAGTAACTTTCATTCCAAAGTTCAAAGTGTAAACGACAATAAAATACACAAAAGTGAACAGACTAGTCAAATCCAGAGATTGAATTACGCAGGGGAAAACTATGTGCATGGACTTGTTGCCCGAGGGTTTTGCGACGTAAACTTTTCCAAATAAGTTTAACCAGTGACATATTATGCACTACAATGGGCAGCATTTTTAAGAAAATTCAATTGCAGCAGTCAATGCAAATTCAATAGGAACGTGAAAATTTCCGGTCGTACAATTCCAGAGCAAAAGCCAAGGGTCAGAGGCGGTATCTGTTATGGTAATGGGGAGAATAGTGGCGTAATTACTCCTGGCAGTCAATTTTCTAAACCTGCACCTAAAGTGCGATTATCCTTTATAATACGCGGACTATGCTTGTTATAACAATGGCTATTACGAAACAATAACACATTAACGCGCTCGGTTAACAACGACCATACGTTGTATATTCACAAGGATGATGACGTTTTGGATAATTTATGTATGAGGTCTGCTAACTTTGAGCACAAATACAGACGTTTTAGCTTAATTGAATTGCATATTAATTGTATTTTACCTTTGAAAGACTAGACGCTTATGTTAAGTAAATTAAACGCTAACAGTTTTGGTTTGGAAAAAAATGAGAAAAACATTTCACTTTCATAAATGTTCATAATTTGTAACATAACAGTTTCCATCACCATCCACTGCTTTAGTAACTATCAAAAATGGGAAAAAAAACTGAAGTTCAGGAGGTGATAAAATATTTTTACTTTAAGGGTTCCCCAACAGAAATATCCACAACTAAGGTCGAGCATAGGCAAATTGCCTCCATCGTTTTCAACCCTTAAAACATGGACTACGGAAACAAGCATAAAGAAGACTGCAAATTAAAAAAAAAATCTTATCTCTTTTACTTTCTCTTTAAAGACACTTAGCTAGTTTATCATGTATCTATATCGTACGGAAATTAATTAATTAATTCTTCGAGGTATTAAGCTGGCGGCTCTGAGAAGTGTTTTATGCCACAACCGCCACTATTCAAGTTTGAAGAACTTAGTATGTATGACGACTATTGATAATTCTGAACACGCCACTTCAGTCGCCACTTAAAACAACCAAGCAGAAAACGAAGCGGTCCTTAATCAGATTTGCTACCGCACTTTTGTATCGAAATTCCTCTTGTCCTCTTTGACGATTAGCGCGTGTAGGCCCGGATTTTTTTTTAGGAGCCAAAAGAGGGTCGCACGTCCTGCACGTCATTCCCCAGCAATGAAATTCTCTCGGCTTCAGTGACACTAACAAGATTATTTAGTTGTGATTATTTTGCTTTCATCTCGCACGGCAAATAACGCATCAGTGACGGCCACTTTGATGATGATGACGATGATGACGACGGACTAAAACAATCCATTCGCGCAGCTTCTTCCGTCCCGGGGGATCTGCCGTATCACATTTTGATCTCTCACAATCCCGTGCAATTTTTATGATCTCTCGTAATTTTTCACGGATGGAAGTGCGATTAAAATTAATACGCGAAAGCGGACGAAAACAATTATCCGAATTAAATAAATATTTACTTCGCTGCGATGGCCCTCCTCATAAAGTTCATTTTACTGCCTCGCTCGGCTCCGAATAATTTATTATGTTCTATATTTAGAAGTCAATAATTATTTTCGCTTTACGTTAACACTTAATTATGGAAATTAATTCGACGAGTCAATTGTGCAGGTCTTTCTCCCTGTTTATCGAAGTCGGAAAATTAAAGTATTTCGTTTTAATTAGATTGTGTGAGTACAATTTACGAAGTGAAATTTAAGATAGAAACGACTTAATGTTCATGAATGCACAAAATTCTTCACCATCCATTTGCCATCCAGCGTCCATTTGCTGCTTCCAGAATGCTATAGAATGTATTAAATTGAAATATTCTTATATTGGCAGCACTTTGCTTCAGCAGTTTGTGTGGCAGTAGCGTGCAACTGTCTGCTCAGTGACAATTCGACATAACGTGAAAAGATTATTTAAGAATGTAACCAGTATGTATATAGATGAAATGAGAAAGATATCAAATCTAGTTCTATATTTTGATAGTAAGAGTTTACAAATACTTGTATATATTTATAGCAAAGAACGTGTATAAAATAAAATCATAAAATTTAATTGCAATGTGAGGGACGAGTGGTTAAAAAAATGATAACAAAAAGGTGATGAATTATCCTTTACTTTTAACTTTATCGATTTTACAAAACCTCGTCGACACACTATGCTCCTCTAGATATTACAACGAGAATGAGAGAGAAGTTCTGTTACCACCAGGGCTTCGAACCGTAATTTTTTTTGTTCCGGTTTTCGTTCCGGTTTAATAAAAAAAAATTATATCAGTTCGGTTCCGGTTTTCGTTCCGGCAAAAATAGCGGTTTTATCCGGTTTTCGGTTCCGTTCCGAATGGTTAAATGATTAATGAAAATCAAAGTCATCTAGTAGGTGTATCAATAAAAAAATCGCATTAAATTCTCTTTTGTGTTAAGACAAGTACGACTACAGTACGAGACTCCGCAAATGAGAATATGTTAACGTGTGTGTCTAAGCAAACCGAAATGAACCGATAATTTTTTTAGGTTCAACTCCGGTTTTCGTTCCGACAAAAATAACTGTTTTTTCGGTTCAGCTCCAGTTCGAAGCCCTGGTTACCACTCAAAATAATCACCAATTTTCACTTCTTCTCCTCACTCTTTCTCCAAAATTTTAATCAAACCACGAAGGACCCAACTAGCAATTTCTTTGTTGATACGTATCTGATCTTTTAGCCCGAGATTGCTCTGAATGTCCCCTTTATAAGGAATGAGATTTTAACTCTTGCCCGCCACTACATTTTCGGGATTGTCGAAATTACGTTCTTTCTTTTAAAAAAAAATTAATTAAACATACATACATGCATAATTAATACATATAAATGTGTATATTCAGAATAATAAAAACAATTACAAATCATTCAGAAACTTTTAAAAATGATTGCATATACAGTGCGAGTCTCTAACTTGGAATAAATTCAGTAAAGCAAAGACAGTTTTTTTTCCGGAAATATGCTCGGACACGTCGATTAGTATTTTAAATTGCGCTCTTTTTCATCTAAGAACATTTTATACAGCGTGTCCCAAATTTGAGATATGACGTCATCGACAATTTTTTTTAATGGCAATCCTATTTTTCTATGACTATTCTTGAAGTGTATAATCAAGTTACACATGCGTACCAAATTTCAACTTTTTATTCCTTGTCATTTGAAAGATATTTAACAAACATCAACTAATTTTTTGTTAAACTGGGTTGACGTCTTATCACAATGTTATAAAAACACTTAAGTTATTAAGAACAAGTAAAAAAAGCAGCATCGCATTCGACTCGTATTAAGTGAGGAGACTATTAGTTTGTCGTCTTGTGATAAACACCGTTTGTTGAAAAATCGGCCAAAATGCCTTACTTAACTGAAACCCACAAGATTGAAATTTTAATGATGATTGGCTACGGAGACAGGACAAGAACACAAAATGAAGTTATTCACTTATTCAGAGAGAAATATCCTGATTTACCACCCATATCGCAAAGTATCGTAAGCAAGATTGAAAAACAGTTTCGGGAAAACGGGCATTTAAAAAAAACCAATAATCATCGTCAGAGTGCGCTCAATGAGGAGGTCAAACTTAATGTACTTCTCTCTGTTCAAGGAAATTGTCATGTCCCCACTAGGCAGATAGCTAGGGAAGTCGAAATTAGCCAGTCGTCAGTGGCAAGAATTTTTAAAGTGCAAAAATTGCATCCTTATAAAAAGGCAATCCTCCAGGATTGATGATCCGGATAGAAGACTCCAGTTTTGCGAACAAATGATGGATCTACTAAACAGAAATTTTCTAAACATAGAAAACGTCCTGTTTTCTGATGAATCAACGTTTATGTTAAATGATCAGGTAAATCGCCAAAATTGTCGTTATTGGGCAGACAACAACCCACACTGGATGAGGGAAGGCCACATTCAACATCCAGAAAAAGTCAATGTTTGGGCAGGGATTGTTGATGATCGAGTAACAGGACCAATTTTCTTCCAAGAAAATCTCAATGGAGCGAGATATTTAGAATTCTTACAGGAAGAACTGGTTCCGAATTTGGCTACTCTGTTTCCTGATCCGGTTGAAGCTGATGTCCCAAATAGAAACATCTGGTTTCAACAAGACGGTGCTCCTCCTCATTTTGTAAGACCTGTCCGTGAGTATCTGGATGATGTATTTCCAGGCAGATGGATTGGTAGAAGAGGACCCTTTGAATGGCCACCCAGGTCTCCGGATTTAACACCGCTGGACTATTTCTTATGGGGGTACTTGAAAACCAAAGTTTTTAAGACGAAACCAGAAAATATTGAGGTGTTGAAAGAACGAATAAGACAGGAGTGTAGGCTAATTTCCGCCGAAGTAATTAGAAATGTTCAAAACGAGTTTAAGTTCCGTTTAGGGTATTGTTTCCGTTTAGGGTATTGTCAGTTAGTACATGGACAACATTTTGAGCATTTAGTGAAGTGAATTTATGACTATTGAGTTTCAGATTTCTTCATTTTTTGAATTAGTTAATGTTTGTTAAATATCTTTCAAATGACAAGGAATAAGAATTTGAAATTTGGTACGAATGTGTAACTTGATTATACACTTTAAGAATAATCATAGAAAAATAGGATTGCCATTAAAAAAAATTGTCGATGACGTCATATCTCAAATTTGGGACACGCTGTATAAAATGTTCTTAGATGAAAAAGAGCGCAATTTAAAATACTAATCGACGTGTCCGAGCATATTTCCGAAAAAAACCTATCTTTGCTTTACCGAATTTATTCCAAGTTAGAGACTCGCACTGTATATAACAATTTAGTCAAATTTTTAGAGACCACAATTTAGCCAAATATAAAATTTAAATGTAATTACAGAATACTTCAGAACGACAACACAAAAACCAATGGCAGTCCATTTCAATTCTAATTTGTTGATAAAATTATTATTATTTGCGCAAAATTATTTGTAATATTAAATCGAAAGCTTTCGTTTCAGACGTAATTAACATTACAATGCTAAAAATATGTTGCCCTTATATTATTCCATTTATCACGCACATAAAATTAACTGTTGCTTGTAGCATAACATTTTTCCTTCTGCTTGGAAACAAACAATTACCACACCTTTGCCAAAAGTCAAAAATCCCATTGAATTAAAACATTTACGTCCGATTAGTATTTTGCCAGCAATTTAAAAAATATTTGAAAAAATTGTTGAAAAGCAATTCCGTGAATATGTTAAATTAAACAATATTTTGCCTTCCATACAGGCAGGTTTCAGACCGTTACATAGTTGTACGACAGGTTTGCTTAATATTATGGATGATATTTTAAGAGCTGCTGACCCAGGTTTAGAGACAATTTTAATTTTATTGAACCAGAGTAAGATCTTTGATTGCATTAATCATGAAGTACTACTGTCAATTTTACTTTTTATAAGTCTGTGTGACAATGCTTAAGAATTATCTTATTTATCGTACACAGAAGCTGATGGTTGATGGTCGAGAATCTCAAGAAACTATAATTTCTAGCGGTGTGCCATAAGGTTTGTTATTGGGACCGCTTCTGTTTACATTATACACAGCCAATTTTGCGTCACAATTAAGTACGCTGACGACAGGCAATTATACTTTTCTTTTAAACACACAGAAGGGGAAATAGCTTGTAAATTAATAAATGAAGATTTGCAGTGTCTAGTAAATGCTTCATACGAACTTTCACTTATTATAAAGCCCCCTTAAATCTTGCATGTTGTTCAATAAGAAAGGTACTTCAGATGGCCTCACTATAAAAATCAACAATTCTACTCTTGGAAAACTTGGGGCTTATGATTGATAATAATTTGCGATTCAAAGAACATATCAAATTGCTTAAGAAAGTCGTAATCAATTAATTAATTAAATTAATATATGCAAATAGAAATTTATTATAAATTTATTTTTTAGTTTTGCTGTGTCATATACGGTCCCTGCATTGACAGTGATACAAGCAGAAGAATACAGTAATGCAAAATTCATGCTTAAGGCTCATTTTTGGTGTTTGTAGAAGACAAAGAATTACACGTAAATTGCTAAATGCGAATTGGCTGAATATGAAGGACAGGAGAACTCTGCATTCTGGTTGTCTGTTTCACAAAAGTGTACGGGATGGGTATCCAAACACAATATCATTTAGAACTGACGTACTTCATATAAATATTAGGAATAAAGGGCTTTTAACATCTCCACTACATAGGACTTCCATGTTTGAAAGATCTTATAGTTACAACATTGTGCTAATTTATAACTCTATACCTCAAACTATAAAAGCCAGTTAAAAATTTTCGTTTGCAATTTTTCAAAATACTTTTCAATAACTAAATTTCACTCAAAATTTAAAATTCTTTTCAGAACTGTAAAAGTTTATCTATAAATAAACATCTCTGTCCTGTCAGAGGAATTATATTTATTTAGAATTCTAGAATTCTAAAATTTATTATCATGCTTATAGTGAAGAGTCTACTAATAATTTATTTAGGTAATATGTAACAAGTTTGACGACGATGCCATTGACACGGGAGCCATCCCACAATTCAACCATAACTTCCTCCCCTTCTTCGAAGTTGCGTCGACGGGCACCATGACGATGGTCAAATTGAGCCTTCATTTCGACCTGTGCTGGACTCAATTCACAGATTGAAGTTGGACTAGGCTTAAAAATGTCAAGCGGTGTTCGGGTTTGGCGTCCAAAGAAGACTTGAGCAGGAGTGTGATCATCTAGTTCACTATGCGGTGTGTAATTGTATGTGGCTACTGCTACATCTAGGGTATTCACGGAGTTGTCTAAAGATTTTTTAAGGTTTGTACCATCCGTTCAGCTAGGCCATTTGATTGAGGCATGCGTGGTGGTGACCCTAAGGTGGACAACGTCAAACTCTGAACAGAGTTGAGCAAATTCTGTTGCTGTGAACTGAGTTCCATTGTCGGAGACAATTGTGCTTGGTGCACCCAGATGTCGGAAAAGGATACGGAGATATTTGACTGTAGCAGAAGCTGTTGCTGGAGTAACCCAAGTTGCATCAATGTAGCGGGAAAAACTGTCGACCACTACGAGAAAAGATTTTCCTTTTGTTGGCTCACCAAAGTCCATATGGATGCGATCCCAAGGCTTCTTTGTATCAGGCCACGGATGTAGAGGTTCCTTAATAGGGTTGGCTGCGGTAAGACCACACTGGAAGCAGGACTTCACCCTATCTTCAATCTCGTTGGACATTCAGGGCCAATAGAAGTGATGGCGAGCCAGATTCTTCATGCGTCGGATTCCTGGATGACCACGATGCAAGCGTCTCAGCACAAAATTGCGAAGCTTGTTTGGAATGATGACTCGTTCACCATCAAGCAATATACCGTCACTGTTGGTGATGCTATCTGACTTTTTGTAGTAGGGTGCCAATTCTGGATCAGACTTATCTTCACTGTGCCATCCATTTTTAACTCGGTCTATGATTTTGTTGAGAGACAAATCTTGCTTGGTGATTTCCCGAGGCATTTACGAGCCTTTTGTTGATCCCTTAGCTTCCAAAGTAATATCGTTGAGTTCTCGATCAATGTGAATGGAAGCAATGACATTTTCAATTTCGTTCTCCTGAGCTTCTTGACGGGTTTGTTGAATTAATTGAAAGAGGGCATCAGCATGTCCAAAATCTTCTGTTCCAATGTATTCAATGCTGAAATCATAACCAATCAAACGAAGTACCCAACGCCGTAGACGAGCAGCAGTACGTTCGCTCAACTTTGGTGTTGGAAGTCTTGAACAGTGCAAGTAGTGGGCGGTGGTCAGTTTGGAGAATGAAGTGTCCTTCATACAAACTTCGTGAAATCGCTCGACAGCGGTGACCAAGGCGAGGGCTTCTTTCTCGATTTGATTGTAGTTTTGCTGCGATTTAGTCAATGCCTTGCTCATATGGAACACTGCTTTTTCATTACCGTCAGCATATCGTTGAGTAAAACACCACCAATGCCAGTTTGACATGCATCGGCTGAAATGAGGACTGTCTGACGTGGATCATAGTGTGCAAGTAAGAGAGGTCCTGTGAGAGCGTTTAATTGCACTGAAGGCTTCCTCTTGTCGATGGGTCCATTTGAATGGTATGTGCTTTCGTAGCAGTTCCCCTCCAATGGTGCTTTGAGTAGATGGACATGTTGGACGAATTTTCCGTAGTAATTGATCATTCCAAGAAGTGATCGTACCTCCTTCTGATTGGATGGTTGGCGAAGTTCCTTTATAGCTTGTATTCGAACTGGATCTGTAGAGACACCTTTGTCCGTAACGACAAAACCAAGGT
Source organism: Dorcus hopei (assembly GCA_033060865.1). NCBI lineage: Eukaryota > Metazoa > Arthropoda > Insecta > Coleoptera > Lucanidae > Dorcus > Dorcus hopei. Next base: position 44,723,174 of record CM065421.1, read on the forward strand.
ATTTGACTGAAGGCATGTAGAATTGGCATTTATTTTGCTGTAAACGTAATCCCCAGTCTTGAAGACGTTGCAATACTTGATGAACGACGACCGTGTGTTACCTGATCAGGTGCCATAATGAGGATGTCATCCAAGTATATGATTACTCCATCGATTCCAGAGAGACAAGACTCTATCGTACGCTGGAAAATGGCCGGAGCAGGCTTGAGGCCAAATACAAGGCGATTGTACCGGAACAGTCCCGGTGAGTCGTGATTGTAGTAAGCGGTCGGCTTGAATCATCTAGATGCAGTTGATGATATGCATCTGAGAAATCAAGTTGACTAAAAATTTTCTTCCACTAAATTTGGTCATAATTTCTTCTATGTTTGGAATAGGATAATCGTCCGAAAGTAAAGCGTCGTTGAGCCCAGTTGAAAAGTCAGCACAGAGTCGGATCTTGCCATTAGCTCGACGGGCAACCACAATTGGAGCAGTCCATTCAGACGATTCCACTGGAGTCAAGGTACCATTCTTGACGAGCCGATCCAATTCAGCATTCAGTGTTTCTTGGATAGCTAGTGCGAGGACGGTAAGCACAGTGTACAGGTCGTGCTTCTGGTTTAAGACGAAGATGTACTTGAAGTCTTTGTGCAGGAACCAGCATCTTGTCCAAATAATTTCGGATACTGTGATTGTAGTGAATTAACAGTGACACCAGTCAATGTGACAGTGTTGACATTAGTCCATTTGATGATGTCAAGACCGGAAAGAACATTTTCACTAAGCAGACATGCATTACTATTTATTACCAGAATAGGCTGTGATAGAATTTCCGTTGAAAGTGAAAGTAACCTCACAGGTACCTAGGGTTTTGATTTTACTTCGTCAGCATTGAGAACTTTTGCAGGACACTCGTCAAGGATTGGTGTGCCAATTTGTTTCCAAGTTGTCCGCGCCAATGGTAGAAATGTCAGCACCAGTGTCGGCTTGCATTCTGACATTGATTCCATTGATGTTGACGTTGAAAAATTTTCGATAATGCTCATCCGTAAAGTGAATGTCCTGAAGGTAGATAGTCTTGACCTGAAGTATTCTGTTTTCGTGCTCCCTTCATCATTCCGTCCTCACGTATTTCTTCTTTCTCGACCTTCTTCTTTTGCGACAAACTTTGGGCAAGTGGCCAACAATTTCGCAATAATTACATGTAGTATGCATGTGTGGACAATCGATGCGCCGGTGTGATGTTGATCTACAGCCTCGGCATGATGATGTTGAATGTGAGTCAGACTTTTCCATCTGGTTGTATGCCTCGGTTTATTTTACTTGATTTAAAGTTGACAGCGTTGACTTCCACAGTATTATTTATTGTTCTACACTCAACATTTGTGTCGACGACTCGGTTGTAATAAGAACGACACTTGTCCCTGATCTCAGCAAACGTTGATGACTGACTGTCTTTGAGTATAATGGCTCTAAATGGTTGATAATACGGATCATTCATTCGAAGTGCGGCCAAGAGAAGTTTGAATTTGTCAAGATCTAATTCGTCAAATTGAAATATGTCTCCCTCCAGGTTGACTTCATCCAAAACAGTGTCAATGTTGCGGTTTGTTGCCTTTGCAGTAAGAGTATCGTAACGACGCTGAAATAGCGTGCGTGTATCGGAAAACAGGTCTTCCAGAATTTTAACAAGGCCATCAAATTTCATTTCCGTTGGTTTATTTGGTGAAATGCGACCACAAAGTTGACGGTATTCTTGATCTCCAAGAGCATTGAGTAGGAGTGACACCTGCAGTTCTACCGAAAGGTTTGAGGATGCTTCTGAGGAGGTAATCTTGTGGCGTTGATACCAATGAGAGAATGTAGAATCGATCGACAAATCAAAGGTAAACGTTCCAATCCGAGCAGCTAAGTTGTCCAATGTTGGTTTACTTGAGGTTGAAACCTTTTGTTGCTCTTTTAGAAGACGCAATTCTTCTTGTTGAACTTGTAAAAGCGTGATTATACTTTGTAGAATACTTTCCATTTTTGAATCCATTATCCTACTGACTGCGCCAATTGTTGGGTTCTTTAGTGTTACGAAATGACGAACATACTTTACAATTAAAGGTTTTATTCGTAATCGAATGGATTCAGAATGCCATTACATTCAAGTATATCAAACTCACATAAATAAACAACATTCACTTTTTTTATCAGCACGCTCAAAGCACACGCTTTATTTTAAAAGCTTTCCTACTGCGCAGGACCCAACAAGGTTCATGGTTCATTATGCGACACTCTGTACATGCCTTTTCTTCATAAATATCGTGACAAATTTGAAAAACACTTTGGTATTTCTCATTATCCAACACGCAAGAATTATTTTTACCAGGAATTTCCGAAGCTCTAAAACCTTACTCTATTATTTATGCAGCATAACAAACGAAATTAAATTCAGCTAAAATTTCAAGGTCACATTTGCCTTTGTTATGTTTAAGTTTTCCTTTTATTGAGTTGCATTTAAATCATATTTTCTTTATTTTGACTCTTTCAATTTCTAACACTGATTTTGCAATTTTTTTTAATTGAAATAATAATAATAATAATTATTATTATTAGGAGTATTATTATTCTTGTACCTTTAACAAGTGAGTTTCAGGTGAACTTAACTAAGACGATTTGCTCTATTTTTACTGAAACTGAGTCTGCTTTTGAAAAGAGTCTAATCTGATTCAGATTAGATCATGTCAAATTCTTGGCAATCACAATGAACACGCAACTTTTTGGTATTTTTAATACTTTTTAGATGACGATACGAAAGACTAGCAGATGAACGAAATAAATACAATCGGAAAAGTGTTATAAGGTGCTTTCGTTTATACCTGTGATTACTAATCATGTAATCATGTAATCGTGATCACAATTGTGCGTGTTCGTTCTCTGTGATTACTTTCTTCCCCACCTCCAATTAAGTGATCATGATTACCTTTTGGTTCTCGTCTTATGCATGGGCGTTACATGCATTTCGGGTAAATTAATTATAATTAGTTATATAGAATTTTTTAACACTTTTCCCATGTTTTGGGAAGTCAGTATTTTTTTATCGGTCTATTCAAGAATCACCTCGTATATTTTTTAGTCAGCTGATAGAAAATGTTAAGCAAACTAAGCTAATTGTTTATAGTAAAGTTGTAACGAGATTCTTCCTGTAGGTTCAAAGTTTTGCGTTTTCTTTATCATTTTTTCTTGCCGATATCAGCATTTCAGCTAACCCGTCTCCCACTTCAGTAATAATTCTATATTATACAATTTCGCTCTGTGAGCGTATTATTAGCTCGTAGCTCGTACACGAAATGAAATAACGTTTCAGCTGAATTACATTCGTAGAAACTCGGTGCAGCTGTCGCGATTCGAATCCAATTAGAAAATACCGCCGTAAAACGGTAATTACACACCCGATTAAATGTAAGTAAAAATTCTGTAGTTGCGCTAGTCGACATTATCAATTAATGTACCGTACAGGTTTAAATAACGAGCGTTTGAAACTTTAAGTTGGTTACACACACACGCACATGCTCGTGGAGTTACTGAATTTGATTGTCCCTTTTTCATAAAAAGAATGATCGTTTAACCTTTTTGACAGACTAAATACTGAATCATTTTGATTTGATGAAAATTGTTTAAATAAAAAACAACACAATACTGAGCCATGATTTTTAATATTAAATGTACTGTTAGATATTCATTTTTAAGCAAAAATATAACGCGTTTAGAATTAAAGAATTATAAACGTTTGCCTGCAATGCATCGAGTTTTATCTGCGTTCACCCAGACGGTTTAGGATGCTGGAATGCTCTTGACTTTATATAAACAATAAACAGTTTTTCGGGGAGGAAAGGTTTGCTTTGGGAATCGGGACAGTCGAGTTTATGATACGTAATCGATAGGCGCATTAATAAGAGTTTGCGGTGTTAATTAATATGATAGAAACGTGCGGCAAGTAATTAATTAATACACGCGCTTCCGAGTTGGCCAACTTGCAACTTATAACTCGCGCTTACAACACGCAACTCGCGTTAATTGTATATCCGCGAGTATTATATACGTGGCGTGCGTATACAGCGTGTGTTCGGAAAGTATTGTGGGCTACCCTGGTAGAAGCAGGAAGGCGGTATCTAGAGATAAGTTATAAATTGTAGTTAATGCATGATATGTAGAGAATTAGCTTGAAGTATTTCTTGCATGGCACGAATGAGCGATTTCCCTGGGTTAGGCTCGGCAAAGCGTGGCAAGTGCTACATCACTTGACCGCTGACTAGGAGGTTGGCTGGGGTGGCCATGCTGACGTAGGGTTTGTGACGTCAGTTTGCTGGACATATTGTTTGTTCGTTAAGCAGTGTGGTGGTGGCCATCCCTGAAGGGAAATCGTACTAACAGGGTAAAAGCGCAGCCGAGGGTGAACGATGTACTGTTCACGGTCCCATGAGTGACCCCTTAGGGCCCCTATGTAGAGGATACTAAGCCCCCCTAAGGTTATTATGTAATTGTCACCACCCCTACGTGCCGGGTGTGAAGGGGCGTCCATGGTAAGGACGTCGCGTCGGTCACCTGTGAGATGCGGGTTGACGGGCGTCACCTGTGAGATGCGGGTGACGCCGGAATAAGTCACCTTGGCGGAAGAGTGGATTGGTGGTAGAGAATCCACGGGTCGGAGATGACAAAGACGTAGGGCAGAGTATGTTTGCATGTCATTGAGGCTATCTGTGTTGTATGTGGCGTGTGTTTCTGGAAATAACATTTCAGAGCAGTAGTTTATGAAAGAGCAACAGATATGATAATAAAGGCCCAAGGTTGGACATCATCAGGAGCGATGATAGAGGCACTAGATTGAGTTGTGAATTGACCAAGGGGTTGAGACCGTTGGGGCCAGGGGACTGGGGTCCCCGGTGAGTAAATAACTGTTGTCTCTTACAAATGATTGTAAACACATGTTATTGTTGCATGAACGCACCATGTCAATGGAAGGTGATGGTAGTGAACGGTGCCCGGTAGCCAAAGGAAATGGTGAGCGTTTTGATTACTTACATTTATGTATACGCGTTACCACATTTTAATGATACTAGAAAAAAAAAATATGTTGGTAATTTCGGCCGGCCTTACAGTACGTTCCTTCTTCAATCACATTTCTAGTTTACACAGCATTTATCTTTATCCTTGTTTCTTGTTATTCTAGTCTTTCGAGTATACCTGCAAGCCTGTCTCCGCATGTAGAGAGTCCCTTATTAGTGGTGATAAAAACCGACGTTGCTTAATAGTCATTTTATGTCGGCGTTATCTCTCCGACGATAAATACTTGCGCGCTGATTTTCTTGCTGCGGTGCCGTGTAAAATACGGACACATCCATTACGTCATATGTTGCCCTCGAAATTACGTCGCGAGGACGTGCCCGGAATCCAGCAGAACCAAACTGAGTTATTCCCCTGTTTCTGTTATGAGGCGCGTCGCGGAATATGCATGAGCCTTCCACTATCGAGATCGCGGTCGCAATAAATTGCATAAAGATAATTACCGAAGCCGATTAGAACTTAATAAATGTGACCGACTTCGAAAGGGTTAATTGACGTATTTGATTAAGCGACCTGAAAGCGAAATTCGAATGACGTAGGCCCGGCGAAATTCAAGGTGCTCTTTCTTCCTTTCCCCGGAAATCAGGATTACACATGGACCTTCGTAAAGAGCTTACCTGCCGGTCCAATCGTCAGATAAATCCGAATATATTACCTTGCATTACTTTGCTCTTGTTGAAGTGCGTGTAAGTGGTTGGAGCTTCTTAATCGACTTAAGCAAACGTAAAAAAGTCTACTTTATTTCACTTTCTTTTACTGTAGTCCTTTTTATTTTCACAAGGAACTGTTAAAACCAATTACTTTTATCTTGAATTTAGACCTTAATAACTTCATATTCTTTTCCTTGACATAATATTATAAAATTTCGTTGGTAATATTATTTTAATCAAAACGTGAATTTTTTAACAAATAATCCTTTTTATTAGAAAGTTACAAAAAAGTTTCTTTTTTGCCACGTTCTTAAGGAAAAGATTTAAAAATAAAATATACAAAGTCAACAATGTCATGACCAGACTTCGGCGTCACTAAGACATTTCAGAGCCGGACTTTATCTCATGGGCACATTTAAGTTTATAAAACGTAAGGTTATGAGCTCTCCGATAATATTCCAGATGGTTCTTATTACACCCACAAAAAAAAAACATTATTTACGAATATAAAGCGCCCGCCGACCTGTTATTTACAAAAAAATACAAAACACTTGATATTTTATTCAAAAGATTTTTGAGATACAGAGCTTTCAATAAAAAAATATTGCTTTATTATTTATTAATAAATACATATGACGCAATTATAACGAATAAATGCTTATTTAATCGAAATTGCCAAGAAATTACATAAATTGTCGGCCATTTTGTTCTAAACTTATCGGTACCGTTTTCTTATGGTTTGAGCAGAGATAATAGTGGTTTGGAAATAATAAGTCAAAAAAGTTTATATCCAAGTGGTTCTGCGTTATTATATGTGCAGAGTTTTTCTAAGTGTAAAAAAGGAACATGATGGATAACGCAGACACGTTGAAACACGTTATTGAAAAGCTGGGGGAATATCAGCACTTGCGATGCATCCAGTGAACCCACAAGTTGATTCCATTCAGAGTGTTGGTAAAGTCAAACGGTGTCCGATACGAGGAACAGATGGAGGTGATCAACAACGGCGCTGTTGTAATTAAGCCACTGCACTGGGTCCAATAACAGCTACATTTTTTTTAGAAAAAGGTTGTCGTGATGACCATAATAAAATTACGATTAACTTAATACGTGAGCGACCATCATATGAGTTGGTGTTAGAAAATAATACAACACAGCAGCAAGTCCGGCAGCTCATACGAAAAATTTTGAGTGATGAATAGAATAGAATACATTTATTTAGCCAATCAATACATATACACAGTTGGTCTGACTAAGACTAGGTATACGGTTAATTGTGAGTAAATGAAGGAGAGGCTCATTGAAACTTGTTTGGAAATGAAATAGAGATATTACAATGTTGCGTGCGAAGGTAGAAATGCTGCGGCCGGAGCGTGGCCCGCGTTATCAATCGGCAACGTCGATTGATATAGCTATTTCGTTTACTCATGCGCTTTCTACTATTATATCCTTCATTTACTCATGATAAACGCATAGCCAGTGGTGGTCAGGCCAACCCAGTATAAATACACACAAAAAAGTGATGTAACTAAGATGTTTCTGGCGGGTCACTATGATAACATAAATTAGGTGCAGAAATACAATAATAAGTACCTAATAATACTACATTATAGAAGTTGACTATATAAATATCATTGAATTATTATCAAATTTTGTCACACATTGTGGTGAAATCATCTATTGAATACGGAGCTAGTTTACTTAAAAAAGATTTTAAAGTTTTACAGAATAGCATGTGATTTAACTCTGGAAGGCAATTTATTATATAGTGAGAAGTTTACAGAGTTGTTTTTTTGTAGTTGTTAGTCAATTACGGATTATTCTGATCTCGTTACCAAAACGTGTAGGGTAATTGTGACTGGAATTTACAGTGTGGTATTTATCCTTGTTTTTGTGGATATGTGTAATTAAGCTGTATAGATACAAGGCAGGCAAAGTCAGTATGCCTGTCCCGATAAAGGAAGGTTTGCAATGATCTCCCTGTTTAAGTCCACAGATAACACGTACCACCTGTTTTTGTAGTTTAAATATATTAATTGCATGGGTACTGTTTCCCCAAATTCTTACACCGTAAGTTAAGTGGCAATTGAAAAATGCGTAATAAGATTTTAATATTAAGTCTCGTGACAATATTTTACTTAATGGGAGTCTCAAAATATTCAAGCGTTGAAAACCATTCTTCATGATACGTCAAATGATGTGTTGCTCCTGTGTCAACAATCCAAAAAGTATCTTCTGCTTCTGTGTACATAATTTCCCCAATAAATGCTTGTTCATTACTGCATGACAAACCAGTACTATCTTCTTTCTTCTTTTGCTTATTTATACTTGGACAATTTCGTCGAAAATGCCCTTTTCTACCGCAATTATAACATTTAAATTTCTGTAACTTATTTTTGTCAGTGTCAGATTCCTGATTTGTTCGTAAATGCTTATTTTTCCAGTGACGGGCTTGCTTATTCTTTTCTTGCACTTTTCCCTTAGAAGCCGTCAATGCCACCAACTCATAATTTCTTTTCGACTGTTGTTGCCGACGCTTTTCATCTGATGTCAAGAGACCTACCAGATTTGAAAGTGTTTGCTCAGGTCTAGCCCACCATGTTTATCGTAAACTCTCATAGTCATCCGGTAAAGTATCCAATAATTTAACCATAAGAGATGACTCATCTGGCCTTACATTTAACTGCTGCAATCTTAAAACCTCTGTTTCAAATTTTGCAATGTGCGTCACCATATGATCTGATGGATTCATTGCGAAACTAAAGAACTCAGCTTGAACAACATGAGCGGCTTGTTTAGTTTGTTGCTCGAAGATTGCGTGTAACTTGACCCACATATAGAAGTATGTGGGTCAAGTTACACGCAATCTTCGCATGTAACCAGTAATGACATTATTTTGGCATCCAACGTCTTCACAATAATTTGACTGGCAGAACGATCGCCTTTGTCCCAAATTTTAAACTTGGCATTATAAGCACTTCTTCTCTTGATGCACCATTTGCTAATTCTTGTGGTTTCTCAATATCACCAACACATACTTCATACGCATTTTCTGTTCCACGCAGTAAGTTTCTCACAGCAAATTTCCAGATGCTCCAATTTTCAGCTCCTCGTAACTTTTCAATACTTTGGAATTTCATGCTTATAATAAATTCGTCGCAAATTTCCAGTAATATGTCAAATTATAATTATCAATAAATCACCGCCAATTTCTAGTCCACAACGAACCAACAAGCACTTTCCAGGATTCTATTAACGAGAACCGCGCTCTGCTACCATATTGATGTTTCCGTGGTTCATTTAAGAAGAGAAAAAACTCAGAGGAGAAGAAACATCTATATGTTTTAATTAGTACCTTTTTATTAACATGTATATATGTTTTGTTTTACATAGAAACAAGCAACTGAATGTTTTTTTCAACAATTACGTTGTTCCGTCCAGATCATTGGAATTCCAAATGGTAAGCATTTTTTAGTTGCTCTTGATCATTTGCGAAGACCTTCAACACAACTGCAACATACTTTATGAGGCACCCATTGCTTATCTTGGTTTTTGATGATTAGACCAAAATAAGCATGGTATAATTCCTTGACTGCATTAGTTATCGGTTTTTGATGTCTTTTGATTATAAATGTCCCACAAATGTAACAAAAGTCTCCGGGGAATTAACGCAGCTTCTACTGGCCATAGTATACAATTTTGGTAATCTCTGACGGTACGATTTGTAATGAGTGAATCCAATGAATTTTGCGTACTAATTTTATCGCTGAGAACAATGCACTATTAAAGAATGACATTTGATTATCAAACGTCATTATTTAATAGTGTATTGTTCTCACCGGTAAACGGCGCCTACTATAATCCTGTAACCCGTTGATTAAACTGCCTCAGTAATAGTTGCGGTATATTTTTTTGAAAATCAGATTGCAGAATCCAGATTTTTAAGAAAACTCAAAATACCACGTGATCATTAAAATTTATAATTAAAGTAGGCGGAATTTTTTTTATACGGTTGTGCACCTTGCAAAGCGACTCGCTGTGTAGATTAGAGCTTATGTAAATATTTTGACGTTTATAGAATTCTCATCGGGTTCAATCGTTTTAATTTAAAGGAAGTGAAACAGTTTTAGTGACAACCATGACACATGTTCAAAGTGTTCGCCCCCGGCAATTAATTAAACATTTTGAAGCGTCACTTTGACAATTCAAACTCAAATTAAGCTGTCAACAGTTAGTGTTGCCAATCTAATTCAAAATTCATAGCCTACTCTAATTATAAATTTAAATGATCGCGTGGTATTTTTAAAATGACGCAATTCAGAGGTAGAGAAATATATTGCAATTTTACATAATTTTACGTGTAGAATTCAAAAGCGTATCGAAAACTGTAGCATGCCATTCAAAATAATCGAGTTCATAGCGACTTCCAATATAACCCGAAGTGGCTGGAAGTCAGTTTTGTTTTATTTGAAGAGACCCTTTTGAAACATCTCTGCTCCGTAAATTTCAAATTTCTATCTAAACTTTTTCCTTCAAAACTTTTAAAGAAAGATTTGCGTGAATAACCCTGTAAAGATGAGACCTTTAATTATGTATTGGAAAAAAACCTATGTATTTAATTATGTATTATGTATTACAAATAACTAGCAGAAACCGTTAACACGATCATAGAAATTTTTTAGTTGCATAGCTGTGCTATTATTAGACTGCGGAAGTCTAGGCAGTAACGAATTTACATTTAGGCCCGGTTTTACAATCGTGGAATAATGACGGAATAACTGTTCGCAGAATATCTTTTAATGTTCCTACGTCACGTTATTCTAAGAATAATACTTATCCGACGATTGTAAAATCGGGCCTTAGGTGCCTGAAATGCCTAAACTTCCGCAGTCTAGTTATTATAAAAACAACAGAAAACTTAATTAGGTAACAACGACTTTCGATGAATTATGTAAAAAGCAAAAGACCGGCGATACTCCTGGGAAGTGTTTAGGAATTAAATGATTCACAGCGAATAAAAAGAAACTCTGAAGAAAAGTTCACAATAAAAAAATGAGAAGCCCAATAATATGTTTCTTGAAACTCCACCGTAGAATCATCGATCCTTTTTTATTTTTTGTTAATTTGATTTTTCTGATTTTGATACTGTTTATCTCTCTCTTTTATTTTTCATCATAGAATTAATTTTTCCTATTACTTCAGTTGAGTACCCGAGTATAGTTTTATGTTCATCTAACTTTTGTCGTTCTTTCTAACCATTTTGTTGCTTCTCTTTTGTGTCTTATTAAATTATTTTTTGATTGCATTGAGCTTAGAGCTTAGAGATTTATTTTTTGTCTGTTCTGCTGACGAAGAAGTATCTTTTATTTTTTCTTTTCTTCAAATGAAATTACTTGCGTATTTGGATTCTCTTTTGTATGATTTTTATCAAATAATATTTTTTTTATATTATTAATACAAAAAAATTAAAAAGGTTTTTCTTCAGAGAAGAATTTTTGACTTTCTTTTTTTTTTGTCCAGAGGAATAACATACACACAAATTCTGACAGAAAATTCAAATTTTTTATGTCTGAAAATGATTTCCATACATAAATGTGAACTCTTTCGCACAACAAATGAAAAAGACAAACGTGCAAATCATCCCTGTAATCTTTGAGCGTGATTAAATTCCTCACTGGTATTCCTGCGTGCAATCCGGTGCACGTTAATAAAGACTTGATAATTTTTATCCTGGTCTAGCCACGTCTCTCGCAGGCAGGTCTCATTCTCTGTAAAAACTTCCGACACGAAAGATATTTAATTGCGATGGTATTTCAGCCGTCAAAAGTCGACGTCGAGCCGTAAATAACGCCGTTTTTTTTCCGCGAGGTCCCCCGAAACAATGAATCCGCGTCTGCCGGGCAGGAAGAAACAAAACGCCAGGCTCAGGGCATTCATCAACATTCCTCTGGTAAGTTGGATACCGCCCGGTTATTTGTTCGAGTCGGGAACACGCTCTCTTTCATGTGGGATGTGTTAATTCGTGATTAAGTACTTTGGGCTTATTTCCCTCGAACCTGTTCGAGGGAAATATGTTGCCTTTTCCTGTTGAAACTTGCTGCTTGTGTGCTCGATTACCGACTGCATTGTTGGAATTTCTGCATAAAATCTGCGTTGACCTTAGGCTTTCCGACGAACTGCTTGCTACTCGGGTTTATCTGCGGTCTTAAATCAACACAGACGTACATACTACGTTTAAATTATTAAAAGAAAACGTAGAAAACAATGATATATTATCATCACGAGACTTAAACAAACAACAGTATTACCTAGGGGTACAACGAGGTTATATTTGCGGTGCGTGTTTTACAAAAATAAACAAATTCTTTTTCAATCTTTGATAAAAATAACTAGGCTCTGATCTAGTAAGTTTTAAGATAAATACATCAAGATTTATGTCCATATTTGTTTTAATCGAGCAGCTTTTTCGAAATAATAAACTATTAGTGTCGAGATAATTGCATTAAATGACTGCAATTTATTGTCATAATTATTGTAATACACGAATTCTTCGTAAAGCAATAAATTTCATACTTGCGTAATGACTAGAAAAATAGACTTAAAAAGACAAATTTCCTCTGTTCTACATATAGTGTAAAGCTATTTCTTTCTAGTTTGCAATAGAACACTAAGTGACCTGCATCTCAGAAAGGGAAATACATTAAATACAATTAAAGCATTTATTTATTTATTGCGTTAATAACAATATATTTATTTCTATTTCAGTAGTTATTTTGTTTATTAAAGCTCATTTTCAATAATTTATGTATCCTTCCAATGATTCTCACCTTTTGTTTAAAGAGCATTTTTCAAAATCGTCTGAACTCTACGATGAAATTAACAAACAAACTCTTAACTGTTCTCTCAACTCCAGCTCATCTTTTTAGTAATAAATTAGACATCAATCAAAATTCAAAATATATAAATATAAAAAGTAATAATAAGTAATATAAGTTTGGTACATCACCATTGAAACACCCTGTATACAGGTAATTTATCAATGCCCCTACGATGTTTTTATTGTCTTTCAAAACAGGTCTGAGAAAATATCCAATAGTGTTCATAAGGTATGTTTCGGACACACTTGTTTCTGTTTCTGACATGTGCATCAATACTGTAATGGGAGCATCAAATTCTTCCACCAATAAAAATGATTGTTTGTTGAATTGCTTTTTTAAACAATTACTTAAATATTCCAAGCCATATAATATTTTGGCCCTAAGTAATTTTATATTTTCATTCATTTCAATGCAGTAGGAAGAAAATTCAGTCTTTTCGTCGGGATCTAAACAGCTTGTAACTATATTTTTTAAAAAAGTTTTGTGCAAATCGGTTTTGATTACAGCGGATTCCTCGAGCAGGCTCTGTACAGCTGTTTCAGGCCTAGTTGGGCCTTCGTCAGCAGAACCGTAGCTCGAGAACTCCACTGCAAACCAAACCGATGTGTCCAGCATGGCCGCCTTGCATGGGATGACTTATTATATGGCGAACTAGCTTCAATTTGTCAATCCTACTGCAATGTCGGGTCAAAAAGCGTCGCTACTTGAAATGTTTGTATTTTTTAAATAGGAATGTTCTTAAAAAGTTCTCCGCAGGATTGTCCACAGTGAAGCAATCATATCTGCTTCTGAATTTACATTCACACCTGCGAGATCCTGTGAATGATAGGTACTTGTCCACATTTTTCGTAAAAAAAGTTTCTGTCACCTTCCATTTCCATTTTCACATTCCTCACTAGTGTGTTTACGCTTGCAGTGTCACTGAAATATTTTTAAAGTTTTAAAGAGCTTGAAATTTTTTGGCTGTTCCTCTTCTTTCCTCTCGTCCCACATTTTAATTTTTTCGTTCCATTTCACGTTACATTTAATTTCTCCCTTCTCATCCACGTTTACCTGCAGAAACTCCTTTATCATGTTCATGTTACTTGATTTTCCCATGCGACAGGGGGCTACTATCCATTTGGTCTAATTCATCAAATAATGATTTTATATGTAAGGATTTATCAATAAACGCATATGATTTCACAACGCTTGTGTCGGTATTTATGTAGGAGTAGGTCTTTTTCACATGTATCTGTAAATAAATAACATACGAGGCGGAGCGTCGAGACGTCGTCCAACGTTCCCGTGCGTATTTGCCCTAGTCTTCGAACGTTAACAAAGATCGAGCAGGCTGGGTTGAGCCATCGAGTCTGACCATTGAGATAAGTAGCTTCGACAGTACCAAAATCTTACTAGCAGGGTAGCCCCAAATGAGACCACACAAAAAGAAAACGTAAATAGCAAGAGGAAACACACGTTACTACCTGATCTGAGCCCAAAATCTATTTACCATAAATACCTGATTTATTTGTAGAGATCAGGCTCAGAAAAGCATAAAAGAATACTTTGGATTACTTAGAGTGCCATTCTCACAGCACGGTTTAATAATATTCCGTGCACTATTCGATCAAACATCTTAGATGTGATGAAATCGATCAGACCTAATGGCTTTTGTATTTCGGTTACGCGCCAGACGCTCTAAGCCATTGAGCTAATGCGACCCCGAGTTCAGTTGTCGTCTAAATTCATTAGAACATGATGGTAAACACAAATGCCTATGCAGGACAAATTTAATCAAATAAATATTAATTAATCACAAAGTTAGCGTAACCAGAAAATTCGAGTTCGATTCTCGATTGTGGCGGAGCTTTTATGTTTAATGAACTTCAAAAACCTGGTTGAAGTTTATTTAAGAAGTGGTAGCAAAATCGATGGCGAATGGGTTTAAATCGACAAAAGAAATAATTTTTAATTAAAAACACTCAATGTTGCTGATTGCAGAAAAAGTATCAATGTAAAAGAAACCCGAACTGTTTACAATAATTTATTTCTATAAAAATAAAATTTAGTAAATCCGTTATTTCAGCGTGCCCCGGGCGGACGAACGTTCGTGCTCAAAAACGTTTTTAAACTAATTTTACGCTTTTTGCCGAGCAAAAACGACGCAAAGAGAATTCTAGCGCTCTAGAATAACCTAGACGACGCAAAAGTATTTTCTCCCCTGGGCGATATAAGATTATTATTGCATTATGCTCTCGTAATAAAAATAGTCGAGTAATTGAATATCCTCGGGCTCTTCGCCGATGATAAACCCGACACTTCAGTTTATGCAGAAGGCAGCGAGACGTTTTAACGACCACACTTGTCGATGTGTACATGAGGTTGCGCTTTTACCTCAACAAGATAGATCCACCAGATTGTAGCTTGTTAGTCGAACAAGTCTTTGACCGTTACATTCGTGTATAATACATGGATTCTGCACATAATTTTAGTTTAAAATTTTACACCACTTTCTTTGTATCAAAATAGGATAGAAGAACGTACTAACTTTGTCTCTTACGTTTCCAAAAACAGTTACTTTTTATGTTTAACATTGCGTATTTATAAAAACTTAATTGAGTAGCTTATATAAATTGGTTGATAGTATACAAAGTCTCGTAAATAATTACTTTGTTCAATTTGTTTCATATACATACATAGTCAATTTATAACTGACTCAATTCCGTTTGGCAGGAGCTGACTTTTCTTTCTTATTTGCAACTTCGTATTTTCCGGGGGAAAACAAGCAAAGTGTCATTACAGGAAAGTGCAGCAGAAAAATCGCTTCCGTAAAACTGCGATCGTCTTGCGGTGAAAAATACGCTCGCAAAAAAAAGAAGCCATTCGAAGTTTTCCACGTCTGAATGGTTATAATATTCAACGAACCTCGGGAGGTCTATCTGTCACCTCAAGTTCGCCCATTAATATCTCGAAGCGGTTTATTTTATTTTCGGGATCATCTAAATCTCTGGCTTTTTAAACCGGGGGGAAACGCCCACTTAAGCGTTGCTTTCGCGAAATGATATATCTCCCGAAGAGAAAACTTTCGAATCAATATGCTGATTTATTCTAAAAACCGAACTACCTAGTCATTGTTCCGCACGGATTATCTTTTCATACGTTCCAAACGCTTCCAAACATGTAATAAAAGAACCGTCTGCGTCTTGGAATTGAACGACTTCAATCCTACTAAGGTGTTTGCCTTCCAATATTGGCTTGATGCAAATTGGCTTTGCGTCCACGTCTGTTCGAGCGTAAATGATTAAGTTTTTTTTTTAATTTCGCCCCCGTTGAATACGTCCTTTGAGCGAGGGCGTGCGCCCCCTCGCCCCCTCGCGACAACTCAATGCTTCTCCGTCTTTAGCGCGATTACTTTAAGCCCTTTCTGAATTATCCGGGCGCTAATTAAATAGAAGCGAACTAAAGCGGTGAATACACGGATCGCGTCTTAAGAACTCCAACAACTCGATAAGTTTCGAGTTTCGTGGGTAAACGTTCGTTACGACGTCCTTAAAAACTTTCCCCGGAACATGCCTATTTTAAGGGTTTATTATCGGCATTAAAAAGAAAACGTTGACTTTCTTTTTTGACTTTCTTTTTTGGCAGGGTCGTATAATTATTTGGAGGAATACTTTCGGATTTTTAATGACGCATGCACCACAGAAACAAGTTTTGCAAAGGGTAGATAACGGCCCCTTCTGTCATAATCATATATTATAGTATAAAATTGATTCACCCTCTGTCATCATCATCACAAATCTCCGAGGTCCACCGAAGCAGCAACAGACTCGGTTTGGGTGTATAAAGAATAGTAAATAAGTAAGCTTTGGGCGTCCAATTATAAATTAAATTAAAAGTTTCCACTAAATTTTGAATTAGCTCCAAGGTAACCCATCCGTTATCTGCAGACTTTGGCATAGATTATTATATTTGGTAATAGAGGGGAGAAGCTTTCGATGCTCTGATACAACTTGAAGGATGAACTGAGTTTGCTCTCCTGATTTGGCGCACAGTCCATTGTACTCCTGCCATTCATTCCTCTCTCAGCAGTATCATTGGTGACACGTAATGTAGCCACTGTGCATTGAGCTTGTAACGCGCCCGTTATTAAACCCTTGTTTGTTGATTGTTACGTACAAGTAAATAAGCAATAAAAATGTACAAACAAACACAACTTAAAATTTATTGCTAAAGAAATGACTGTCCAGACCGTTTACCTAGATTCCCGAGAAAAAGGCCATCCAGATATCCAGATATATATTTACCGGCTGTTAATATCTACGAATTGGGTTACGATTGAATGGCCTTTGCGGGGATCCACTCTAATTAATAATACTTTTGATTATGGCTCGTGATCGTTGTGAATAGGAAACTACGTCGTGATAACCCGTTCTCTTGATGCAGACGGTGAAAACTCTTGAAAGAACAAGGCGCTAATTACATTAATAAAATACGAAATTAGATTTAATTAATTATTT